>QJNX01000314.1:0-49490 GCA_004155925.1 Monosporascus sp. MG133
CCCCCCCGCCCCCCCCCCCCCTATATGTCTCTGATTTCTGTCTACGGGAACAACAAGCGCGCTTTAGTTGACACAAATATTCTGTTTCAGAGGGAGAATGCCATTAATAAATAGGCTTTCTTTTGCTTTACGGACGTCGAAAATTGGTTGGATGGAGAATAGTGGTCAAACGTATAGCAGTCTTGGGAAAGATGCTGTCTAGCCAGCCTACTTAAGGGGCATGTCACAAGTTGAGGTTATGCGCAGTCTTGTAGAATATATCGAGTCGCTCACCTATCTTAGGACGTTATATGTTAGAAAGACAGAAACAAGTTGTGCTTTACATCAAAAAAGTAATGTAAAGATTGGCCAACTGTGACCATGCCACTCTTCGACAGCGAGGGCGAGGCTATTGACCAGAAAGAATGAGCTCCGGCTTGATGCTCTATATTTCGTCCCTATCTCACAGACGCCTAGCTTCCTGTAGTTATCTCCGCTCGTCTCGGGACTCTGCTAGGAAAGTAGACCACCAAGAAGATATATATCGCCGGCTACATACCTCCTCGCCTTGTCGCCGGGGCCCCTATTCAAACGACAAACGAGCCAGATGCTCCGCTCCACTCGAGATACCACTAACATAATAAACCAAACGCCGAGTGAGAGCTCAGTCGGAAGCTAGCGGTTCTCGCACTGATTCCCACATCCTTATTCGAGTATACATACTTTGCCCACAATGAGCTAGCCGTCTTTAGGCTCAAAGAGGTCGACTCTATCGGCCGGCGTCAATGGGACGGCGATAGCCGCTGGGCGGGGGACATTGAATATGTACGGGGAATTCAAGACAAGAGAAAGGGCATATGCCATCGCCGACGATCAACGAACCGCCGACGTGAGGTCAGCGCCCCCCTGTACTCGCGGACAGGCTTTTGCTCAATGACCGATGAGCCGCGGGCGATCTCCACGGTCTATTTAATGTAAGGACATTCGAATCAGTCACATGGCCTACTGTCTAGACTAGCTCTGCGCAGACAGAGGAAAAGGGGAAAACGCACGGATTTCAGCCGGGGCGGCAGCAGAGACCATCTGCCGAGCGGCAGCGAACCAGTTGCCGAGGAAGGAATAATGGCTCAGGGGTGAGGGGGCCGCGCTTCGGCGCGGCGCGTCGTACCCGTCGATGCTATCGAAGTGGGCGTACAGGCTCTCCATGTCCTGGTGTGAAAGCATTGTGACCGGGGGGCCGTGATTGAGTAGCTGATATGCAGGAGACGGGGGTAGGTTGCTGGGTCACGGAGCGGGGGTGGGGAGGAGAGGTTTAGATGGGATGATGGGCTTGGAGGTCAGGTGCCATAACAAGCTTGAGAGATTAAGGGACTATATACTCCATGTAGATGAGATGGGTCCCGCCTTCTTTAGCACGTAGGGATATCCGCAGCGAAGCCCGTCGCGGGGGTTGAGGAGAATGAATACGCAGCCTCGTCCGGGTTACATCGTGAACGCTGCGGCGGCGGTTAGTTGGAGAGTGCATCGCCACGGCTGCAGTGCATCCTTGCAGATCCTACGGTTCGAACCAACGACTGCATCCTCCAACTACACACCACGCGGCGATAGAGTCGGTAATGTTAAGTCCTAATCGATATCTAGCAGTGCACACACTGCCACGCCGGTCGGCCGTTGGCGAGCACTGAGAGTTTCCAGACCCCCGACGAACATGCTATGGATAATCTCTAAACGGCACACGGCGAAGCTTATTAGCCCTCCCGGTCTCTAACCTAGGACCACACGATTTATCGTCTCTAGGAACCCCCCCCCTCGATGGCTGGCGTCTTCTCACGCTTTAACAAGTGGCACCGGTGAGCGAATATCGCGCTTGGAGCACGTGTTCTTCAGCAGCCAGCGATACCACAGGTCCAACATTTTCGGATCTGCAGCGGGACTCGCACCGGATGACTGTCTAGTTACCACCTTTTCCAGGCTCCCCGCTCGTTGATGCCGACGATTCCCCCAATAGAAACAGGTGTGCGTACTTCAATGGAACGAGGTGTTGGTCGAGACGACACCTTGGGGGCCAAAAATAGAAAGAAGTATGCGACCTTGGGGCTCCTAGGGAGAAATATCTTCACTGCGTAGGACATGTGATTTCCCAACTACGAAAAGCTGTATGGGGCGACGGGTGAAGCACCATGTAAATTGGGGGCAGATTGGCAAACACATGCATTTGGGGTCTAAATGGGATTGACGATGAGTTGTTTAGAGACTATGGTATGCGGGGGTTAGCTATAAAAGGCTACTTAAAACGACGCTGAGAACTACGAGATATCGCGATGCCCGCTCAGATAGCCAATGAGAACCATACCTCCAAGCGGGAGTTGTTACTTCGTGACAATATCGATCTGGTATACCTTGATCTAAGATTAGATAAGTTTTCAATCGTTTTAGTCCGTGAAGATATCGAGAATCCAGTTCCCCACTGGCGGGCTTAATCAAACCCATTCCACTCGCCCTCGTCTTGCTCATCAGGGTTACTCTCATCGATTGAGGTAGTAACGTCCTCAGACTCCAGGTTTTCTGTCATCTCTTCGTCGCTGTCGGGTCCCTCGACAGGAACAGAAGACGTGGCACTGGCACGCGAAGCGTCTGACGCATGTACAGCCTTCAGCGTTGGCATTCCTGACGCATCTCGAATGATGCGGCCGTTTTCATCGCGGAGATAGGGGCCGCCGACATCAAACGCCTCGGGGGCATCACGAACAAAGCCCGCGACAAAGAACCCCATCACACCTCGCCCGTCACCCTTGTAAGACCGAATACAGGCGTCGGCAACTTCACTATCCCCATTGCTAGCATCGACCGTCCCTCTGACGGGCCACTCCCTCAATCCTCGTACCTGCTCGTCACGCTTGAGAATCCGCCAGCCTCTTCTCCTGCCCACGTCGGATTGCAATGCTCTCAGTACGACGTGCTCGTTCTCTTCCGCATGCACCGAGCAAGTCGAGTACGTAATCTTCCTAGCGGCCGGGAATTCGAGGGCATGCAGTAGTAATTTAAGTTGGAATGACGACAATGCCTCCAAGCGCACCTTCAATTCCCTTTCAGTTGCAACTACGGTTTCTGTCCCGTCATCATCGACGAAGACTTCCTGCGCGCTCTCGGCCGGAGCGTCGTCACCGCGCTTGCGTTTGCGACTGTGCTGGGATTGCGACTGCTTGGTGTTTGAGCTGGGAGGTTCCGGCAGATGAATGGTCGGCATGGCATCTCTTCCGACGATCCCACTTCCCGAACAGCTCGGGTCAAGAAGGAGAGCCCCAACGTTCTTGAAGAAGTCGGCGTTCGGATCGACTTTCAGGAAATCCTGAGCAAAGCTTATGCGGATGATGTCCTTGGCACCGGCAAGCTTGACCATCTTCTCGAGTGTTAGGGCGCGGTTCTTGTCTTTCTCGAACGCGTAGATCCTCTGGGCACATTGTTCGGACTCAGCAGTGCGAGAACGAACTAGTGCAGCGAGGTGTGTCGTCTTGTTTCCCGGTGCCGCACATGAGTCAATCACGTCTCCGTCTTCGGGCAGAGGGTCTAGCAGATATGCCGGAAAGCATGACGCCTTATCCTGAAGGATAATGGCACCGGAGCTGTACGCCTCAGTTTTGGTGAATTCAAAGCTTGGCGATACAGCTAGTAGATTTGGTATGTGCTCATCCACGTGCAACAATTTCCCGGAAGACGCATCTGTGACCTCTTCAATACTATACACCCTCGTAAAGTCCTTGAATGTGCTGGCCAATTGGTCTTCAAGCGTGGTCTTTAGCGTATTAATGCGCACCCATCGCGGATAGCGAGCTGCTTCGCCTAAATATTCGGTCGTCACTTGCTGCCGCAATGCTTCCATCGACCCAGCTTTCCTCCGTATCCGTGCTCTCGTGAACTCTGCATTCAAGCGGGCCTTATGGCGCTCGATCGAAGTCCTCAGGCCGTGGGTAGCAGGCAATGCGATGCCTCGTTTTGAGAGCAGGAAGTCATGAACGAGCAATAGCGCCAGCAAAGGGGACAGCTTTAAGAGGTCAGCCATTAATCAATTAAACGTCATTAGTATCAGAAAATCTTGCTACCTTTCGCTCATGCCGCAGCAGCTCAGAGGCCTCGATGACTTCTTTAAGAACAGAGCTCCATTTACACGTCTCCAGAGCTAGTGCATATATCTGCTGTGGAGGCGCCTTTAGGTCTTTTCTTCCGAAGATACGTGTTTTCAGGTTTCCACCGGAAGCCGACAAGATGTCGGCAGCCTCATGGTACAGAGACATTGTTCGTTGTCCTGTAGCGAGTGCATGATCAATTGGCGGTTCATACTACAAGGCGGCCCGAGGTTTGGAGAAGCCCAAAAAAGAAAGTCTGGACCCTCCTGCGATAAAGCTAGGTTGTTACTGTAACTTATCGATACTCGGGCTAGGGATTAGGGAGACCCACCGGGTACATCAAAGGTTGAACACATTGAATTGCCCGCTGTGGCCCACGACTGAACTGCTGGTTTATTACTTGCAGGCAACCTTGGCACTAAACAAGCCCATAATAAGCGTAACGAGTTGGTCGACGTCTTTTATCAGTTCTTGTATGCTTTCCCCAAGATTCGCTCCTCGGATCATGGTTTGTGCAATGCTGAGATTTAAGCCATCGATGAGCTATGCGTCCGTTTGCTGGGCATATACACAGTCCGGCCTCTTGCTCGTGTCTTTAAAGACTGTATTCGACTTTATTTATGACAGTCTTTCCGCAAGACAGTGTACAGTGAATCTACCTGACGGTCTCTCCTAAGATAATTCGAAAATTATCCGGTTGCAATGGTCTATAGCTCATCTCGACCAGCGACTCTAATGTTTACCCCGGGAATTTTCTTAATCGAAACACTACGGGTTGCCTTCAAGCGTCCGCCACGGTTGTCGTATGAAGTCGTGCCACCGGGTGGTGTCCACGGTTTAACACGCTCTTGCCACCTAGATAACCAGTTACTTCCCATAGTTCTCAAGAGCGCTTGAAAGGGGGATCTGAGCGTAATCTTCGTATTGGGTGTCGTAGGTCTAAAAAGAGCCAAGTCATCCCCCCTTCTTGGTTTTGGGGCGTGACTTACACATCGAGGCCCCAGCTTAGGAGCTCATTGGTGGTAAACCCTCTGCCCTTGGGATAAGGGTATATCCTATCCGTGGACAGCTGATGGACCGCGCCAGAGGGAAATACGCTGGCTTCCAGACCGAGTTTCGCTGGCAGGTCAGGGAACTCGAGAGGATCGACAGTGACCATTGTCAAGCTCTCGTAATAACCGCGCGCGGTCTCCTTTAACGTGGTCCGAATCTCGGACCGTTCGCTCTCCGTCACCGCAAAGACGTAGACCATAGGCCATCCACGCTGGATCAACATTTAATACAATTCGAAGTCGTCAGGTGGTCGGGGACTGTCTCAGGCTTACCTCGAGGAATCTCTGGTGGTTGTGCGGGAGCAGTTCTCCTATCAGAGGCCTGGAGTTTTCCTTGACAAACTTCTCAAGAGCTTCGACGTCTGTGAAACCATGGAGGTCGCGACTGTCCTCGTCAAAAGGCTTTACGCACCTCACAGTGGGTCCCGTGACTTTCTCGGCTTCGATGGCTCGCGTGTCTGTCACCAACCCGAACGTGAACTCCTCGCGGTACTTCGCTGCAACCTCAAGGAAAGCGGCCCTCAAGGTTTCATCGCCCCCGTCGAGATATGCAATGATGACGGTCTCGTCGGCTTTCTTAAAGTCTCCCAGTGACTCCGCAACGACATCGGAGACGACCGGTCGCTGCATTCGGTTGATCCAGGCCAAGATCCTGTAGGCCATCAGTATTTTGTATCGTCATCACAGCCAAATCACGAACGCTGCAGCTCTTCGAGGCCCTTTGTACGTTGACACGGCCTCGCCTTTAACGAATAGTTTCAACACAGGTGACGAGGACACCCCATAGGAGTTACATATGGCTAGGCTCGCCGCACAATCGATACTGACGAACGAAACGCCGGCTTCGGAACTGGCAAGGGACCATTCCGGTTCCAATTGCTCTGATTTCTTGCTATATTCAGGTTTCAGTGATTGGCCACGCATATGTCAAGCGTGACATACTCTGGCGGCTACATCGCGGAACTCGTCAGCCTGTTCTCCCCAAGCTGGCCATCAACCCCATCAGGTCTACCAGGACTGGGAAAACGTACAAGAACGACTGCAATCTGTCAGCGGTCATTGCGAACGAGTGGAAATCTCCGGCGTTGAGACTCACATGCGACTACAGAAACGGCATGTTTCTCAATTGAAGACTGAAGGTCATCCCCGCCAGCGTGTTCCCATCCGGAAACAACAGCGCACAGGGCGAGGAACCAATACAGCGATAGCTTAGGCAGAACCATGGTGAAATGATTTCATACCGCAATGTTGACCAGCAAGAAGGCATGATCAATTCGAATCATCAATGAGAGTGGTTACAAGCTCCGCCGGTGTGCATGCAACCAACCGGCCATCGCCCCCTGAATTAGAGGGCTTGGCGCGTCCCACCCTGTCCAGAATCAAGAATTAATGGTGCATTGACGTTTGGCCCAAAAAATCAGAGGACGAACGTGAGCCCTATACCCTTATCTATCTAGCGGCTCCGGCTCTGTCCTCAGGGATACTTCCCGGGTAGTTGGTCTCGAATGAGGCTTGAGTTTATGCTCGTCACCTTGTGAGCGCAGGAGCGAGCGGGTGATATACGGTCAGTGTGTACAGCTCTGCCACATATTCTGAAGAGCATTATGCAATAGACCTCGTTCGCTTAGCTTATTTTTTATCGGTGAATCCTTAGTTCTCATGCTGATGCCTCTACGGACCATTCAAACCCTTCCTACGGCCTAACTACAAGAATCCCAGGCGATCGGCACCAGTAGTAAATCCATGGTGGTTCATCTTGACTCCCAGGTGAACACTAGAAACGGAAATCTTTACCTGACTGAGACCGCGCCGAAAGTCCCAGAGTCAGCTTACGTCCCCTGAACATATATGAGCAATTGGGCAGAGGTTATTAAGTGGGTAAGTCATGAATTATCATACGCTCACTTCTATCGTATATACCACTATCCACGTCATAGTGAAGCTCCGGGGCGTCGGCATCAACAACCCGACTCCCTCAACATTCTATGTGATGCGAAATTCTCGGCGCGGACCTATCTTGGCTCTTCCCGCTCATAGAACGAAAACTTCCGGCGGAAGGCAAGAGTTTCTTCGCTCTCAGGCGCGCCTATGACGCAGCTCACGGCCCTGAACCGACGCAGGACCGCTTCCGTATCGTCTGCTAGGCGATCTAACTGCTCTATCTGCTGCGGGCTCAGAGGTCTGCTCCAGCTGACGATGCCGTGTAGAGCCTCGCTGGACAGCGGACTCCAGAAGACGCAAAGCCTGTATTTGGTCTCGGCCACGAGATCATAGAGCTCTCCCATGCGCAGGCCTCCCGGGTACCGCTCCCTCCGGAAGGTGTGGCCGTCGCCGCCCATGTGCGAGACTGTCTCCCAAATTCCCAGCTCGCGGACCGGCGGCTGCTGCACGAGCATGCGGCGCCACGAGGCGCCTTCTCGTCTGAAGGCGGCCAGGCGTTCCTGGCGCGCCATGGCCAGCTCCTCGAAGGCGTCAATCGCGGAGCGCATCTCGTTTTGGCCGTTGAAGAACGAAGGGAAAAGCTCCGTCAGCAGGGGGTTCCGTAGGGGTGCACCGTCTGCTGCCTCCACGGGCTTGAAAAATACGGCCTGTTGGATGGCGGGCGACTTCGCGATGAGGTCATGCCATTGGCGGTTCACCAGCTGGGCTGATGAGATTACAGTGCGTATGTCTAGCTTAAGCAAGATTGCTTCGAGAAGTTCTGGGGTGTCCAGGACTTCCGATGCTCTGGTTGCCATGGTGGGTGTGAGCCAAAAACTTGCAAGTGTCAATGGTAGGACTATGTTGACCCATAGTAGTAGGCTGCTGGACAAACTCGAAATGATGGGAATTATTAGAAAAGTAGTACTAAGAAATGAAGGAAGATGGCGTTTAAACGATGTCACTTATGATATAATAGGTTACCTTAGCAGTTAGGTGGCCTTGATTGGTGGCTTTGATGGGTGCCTAAATGGAACAGCAGCCTATATCAGTAGGAGATCCCATCGGAAGCCAAACCTAAACTAGAAGTTGACAAAGCCCCCTCCATCAACGGCTATTTTTACCCCCATCAGCCCGCAGGTTACAGCGCTCTCATAAGGAGATGAATTACACAAAATACTAACGTTATGCATCATGTAAGCAGTTATGATATAAGCACAGGGATTAGCTGGCTCTCATAGTTAGTCTCGCTAAGAGCGTTTAATGAATAACAGATCGCGGTGCGGATGTAGAATAGCGGATTAAATATTATCGGTGTAAGTGCTCCTCGGTTAGCAGTGCAATGCTAGCAAGTGGTCTTATTAAAGTTCCTTGGCTATAATTCTACCTCCCCCTTAAGAACCCCCCGCACATTTCTTCAAGAAGACATTATATCTCTTGTAAAACTCCGCCGTTTCGGGGATGGCCAGGAGAATACCAGGAAAACAATGTGGTACACCCTTGTAACCGTATATCTCAACATCGACGCCTGCAGTCTCAAGGGCTTCGGCGTAAGCGAAGGCGTCATCGCGCAGAACATCAAGGCCCGCGCACTGTATCACTGAAGCCATGGTGGACACGCCGGCGGTTAGCTTAAGTGCGCCAAATCGAAGAAGATGCAAGTTCCTCGGAAAAGTGAAGAGTGGAAAAAACTTGCACGCTGGGGGCAGGTCCTTTAAGGATGAGGCAAGGAGAGGCGAATGCCTATGGTCGGGCTCGGATTAGGCAAGTATGCGTCGAAAAAAGCCTCCGCACTCTGGGTGCTGAGAACGCAGTTGTCACTATTCTGGGCGTAACTACCGAACTCGTGCTAGCGTCCGGTACAATATTCGGAGATTTGTCGACCTTGAGCTCGATTATTTGGCCGTCACACGCGGGGAATTGCAGCAGATCGGTCGTCGCCTCGCGGTACCGGTCGGGTCAACCAGGGGCATTACAGCGTCGGCGTCGGCGGCCATCTCGCGGACGGCGGGAAAATCAGGAGCGGCCCCACAACTTCTCATAGCTGGCCTTGATGGCGGGCTCGGCGGCTGCGAATTCGGGCTTTTCCTGTGAGAGGTGGCCGTGCTTCGGCAGCGGCTTGAAGTCGGCGTCGAGGTCGACGTACTCGGGCTTAGGCTTGAGATGCATGGTTGATACTTCCTGATGCTCGATGCGAACTGATGGCTATTGATTGATACGGATTATCACCATAGTAGGCCCGGCTTCTTATAAGTTTTCGTTTCACATCAAGGTTCTACGGAATACAAGACCCTAATCCCCGTCAACTTCGTTGTGGGCCAAGTCCCCCCGCCCGGAGCGTATAACGGCTTGCGAGGCTTACGCTAGCCGGCCAAACCAGCCATTATGCGCCTCGGATTCCATTTGGTATTACGATGAGGCATTTCCTGCCTGATACCGCGTGAACTTTCCCTTCGGGCGTGGCCGAGCTGAGGAGTCCGCCCTACATTCAATCCAATTGCTGAGTCTTTGCGGAGTAGTACCTAGTGTGCTAAAGCCTATAGTCAGCTTCGAAGGCCCCATCCCTACATAAGTGGGCATTGCGGCTGATTGATTGGTAAACGTGAGGTGGCCCTCCGCACCGTTGCTCAGCCGCACGAGACCGAAGGGCGATCGCGGGGCTAGCCATTATGAAAATCATATGCCGCTATACCGTTCTGGGTATAGGATACGGCCCTTCCCGCTTCAGCTCACCGTTGCGGCTTGGCTGTTTCGTACAATCGGGCCTGTACGTATCTTGAAGGATCTACAGAAACGTTCCCTTCACAAGTTAGCTGTCAGTCATCTAGGTGTGGAGTTTAGTATATGCGTCAACGCCCACTTGGGCCCTCCTTTCTGTGTCACGACATTATATTGACTTCCTTTGGCGTACGACTGTAACCCTACCCCCGTCGTATCTTCACACAATCTCTGTATGGGATTCGTACCCTGGGCGTGGGAGTACACTAACGCCCCTTACATAGGGGGTATTATTATTATGTATGAATCATTCTATGGATAATATGTAATCGCATTCTATCACATGCGCGAAGCAGGTTACATATATACTCTGCAAACATCCAGATCTCAAAGGCAGTGGGTGAAGGTTGGCGCAAAGCATCACGAAGCATCACAAGAAAATTGTCACCTCCAAGATAGGCAACTTCGCACTCCCCAAGTCGGCCACCGGCCTCCGCATAGTACCCGAGTCGCAGCTGGATCTGCGGCCGGAATCAGACATCGTGTCTGAACTCTGCTCCTTCTGATCCGTTACCTCTGAGAAGAACGTCTGAGCCTTCTGCGACAGGGGTCTGGACAGCATGTACCCGAGCTACCGGTGCACCGTCCTGAACCGGGCGCGGAAGCTCGGCCGGTCGTGGGACGGTCCGCATCTTGGACCTCGTCGAGGGCTCCCCGAACAACATCTACAACTATGTCGGCAGGGACTGGTTCCCCAACTCCTTCGTCAACAGGACCATGGACGTCTCCCACGCAGGGCAACACTCCGCGGACCTCGTGCGTTTTATCGCTGCTGTTCGAGCACGGCGGCGTCTGAATGGACGTCGGAAACATGCTGCACACGCACCTCGACCGCCTGTTCTGGGAGCCCCTCACGGCGCCAGATTCCTCATATGAGATGGGCGTGCGGATCATCAGCGGCCAGATCAGGAAGCAGTGGGGCAGTTTCGGCAACTACATGCTTGGCGCCAGGAAGGGGTGCGTGTTTATCAAGAACTGGCACAATTGCTACAAGGAGCTCTGGAAGGGCCGCACCAACGCGGACGGGTTCCGCAAGCTGCCGTTAGTCCAGGATATCGGGCTCGCCAAGGGCATGGCGGACTGGAACTTCCCGGGCAAGATCCGCAAGATGAGCGACTACGTGGCGCATATGCTCATCGCCGACCGCACGAGAAACCTGCTCGACGCCAGCACGGGCTGGGACGGGCAGGAGTTCTTCGAGAACAAGGTGTTCATGGTGGAGGGGATCTGCAACGGCATTCTCGGTGCCCCCAGAACGGGCCTTGGCGGACACAAGCAGGTCGAACTCTTCACCACGCCGCTCGACGAGCCGGATACGGAAAAGGGGCAGGCGGCGGAAGATTTCGTGCTAGAGATGCTGGAGAAGAGCCACATCTACAAGGTATATCATAATTCGGCGGGCGGGCTGCCGGCGCTCGGAGATCTCATCAAGAAGGAAGGGTTGCGGGATGTCGATCACAGACCCGCCACGTTTGGCGAGATGTATAGGTCCGGCACGGTGCATTGGGAGTCGACCCACGAGGTGGAGCGTCTGACGCCGCAATCGACCGGGGAGGAGCTGATTCGTGCTACGCCTACAAAGCCGGCTAGAACCGAAAGCTAATATCAGGTACTCTATAGAAAAAACACTCCATACCGGAGTTATCACTTGTTTACCGTTCGGCCCGTACCCAAATGTGAAGCGTCCAATGGTTTTTACACCGTGCCAGCTACTCGGAGCTACAATGTCATGGTAGTAAGTTGAGAGAGCCGTTGCCGCTTGGAAGTCCCGGATCGCCGTCTGAGCAATGGGGTTTTGGTACTTACTTTAAGTTCACGCAGCGGACCATCATCTACTAGTCGCTACTTTCAAAACAACAGCCGAGTCGTGCCTATCAACGAACGTAGCAAAAAGGCAACCCGCCCTAATCAGGCCGTGAAATCTGCTTCTGCACAAAGGGTGGGCAGGCTCCGCCTGTCTTGGAAGTGGAGAAGAAGGTCCACCAAAATCGGACAGAAAAGATTAAAGTGCAAAAAACATACAACACCAGGAATTCGCTGGTCGTCACCGACCCAACTACTACTCTGGCCCTACGCAGCTTATCTAGGGGAGAGCGGACGGGATCCCGAGTTTTCTGCGTGGTGTGGTCGTATGTGCTGGAGATGTCTGTTATTGCGGCTGATATGACATGATGCCTCTTACCCCTGAGCTCCTGCGGCGGACCAGCCTCGCAGACGCCGTTGTACCGCATGCCCTCCTCGCGCCGAGGCTGACCAGGCTTAATATCGCTTTCTTCCACCTTCCGCGGAGTATCTCTTCCTCGCCCCCCAAGAGGTTTGCTTGGCGGGAGTCCGCCAGCTCCCACTGCGTGTGGTATCCGCTCCGCGATGGTGGCTGCTAGGTTCTCACCCACCGTCGAGAGCACCGGGCTGGATGCGCGCATCTGTAACGTCCGCTCGCTCAGGGTTAACTGGGAACGAGAGACTGAGATGTTCCTTTATCACCTACTATGAGCTGCTCAGGAGTGGAATTTCGTCTAGTCACTCAAATCTAAAAGGGGTCGCGGTGTATATAATTAAACGAAGAGGGCGGCAATATATACTATTAAATCGTTATTTTGGACAAAAAGATTATATCGAATACGTTCTAATACGTACTTATTTATGTTCATGATACCTTTTAACTTAGCTAGTCTCCTAACTAAATATCATAACCTTACCTGAAATGGACATCCGTTCGGATTTCGAGTGAGTTGCTTAATTCGTACAACCTCACAGCCTTGTTATCACGGAATGATCCGACGTGACATTTCATCGACAAGCTTACGGATGGCCTAAACTACCATTCAGTGTGCTTCCTACGTGCTGGCTAGGTACGTGGAGGCTCCGGCGCGTAATGCTCATTTTAGGCTGAGACCTGAGAGAGGTCTCGGAGGTGGGAAGACTATTCCCCTTGAAACGCAGTTCCAGCGATGCGAAGAGCAAGCTTCAGGACTGGGTGATTTTACGGGGAAGGTGCGTACGGAGAAAATGCCGTTACGCACGTATATGTATGCCTTTGTGGTTCTGAGGTAAGTTGTGCACTGGGTCCGATTTTATCTGGGTTGAACAAACATAGGCGAACAGGAGGTAGACTAGAGGAAGACCTAGGGGCCATCGTATGTTTTATAATAGGCGTATGGATATCAGATATGACGAGCTTCATCTCAGAGTGCAGTCATATCGTCCGCGGTAGCGTGATGTCATACCTCCCCAGAGGTCTAGACACGACTCAAAGCGGGACCTGTCTAGACCCAGGGACCCGGCACGCAGCCTGGGGCAGAAGTTAGTTTCCCCATATTGAAACCCTAAAACATATGATGTCCCCTTTGTGCTAAAGAAAATCGATGATTCGTACAAAGATGCAATTCACCACGAACTCGAGGCGTACATACCACCGTCAGCCCTACAAGCTAAGACTAGTTCGCCCTGGAACATTGGAATAGAGACACGTGGGCGAGGGTTATTGGGGGAAAAGGGTGTTCGTAAGCTCGCCACCGCGGGCGACGGATACGGCGATCTGAGGGGCCGGTTCGGCGGCGAAAGGGGGGAGAGGAAGATCTTATATCTTATAGTAGGGACTTGTCGTCAGAAGGACCCTGGAATCGTACGACGATGAACGCTAGTGTTCCACTTTGGGCCGCGCTCCACACGCGCTACGCAATGCAGGTCAAAAATGCTCCCCAATCCCTGTCGACACCCGTCAGCCACACTACGACCCTACTTTACCCTAACTAGTATCGTAAATAGGGTTGTATAAGTGGATTGCTTACCTACACCAAGGCGAACAACATGTATGCGTATCCGGAGGAAAACTGCCAGAGCCCGCAGCTGCCACTAGAACTCCGGAGCCTCGAATCATGAAGTACCATACCGCTTGGATAGAGCGGCGGAAGACTGGATAACTGGTAAGGGATCCCCCTCTCCAAGAACGCAGAAGCGTCGCCGATGACAGGTCGTTCACAGATCAGCCCGGAAGCTTCTACTGGTGAAAGCGCAATTGGGGGAGGCTCGGTTTAGAAGAAGCAATATCTGCCATCGAATTTAACCACTTAGAGTCAATTGCTGTCTAGCTAATTCGTGGTACAGTCAAGGGCTTACTGGGTGTCCGGCTGAAACTGAAATTCGGCCCAGGGGGTTACTTCTACAACTCATATTGGCTACGAAACACCCCTAAGATCTGGAGGATCAGTGCTGCGCTATACCGCAGATAAGTGAGGGAGAGAAAGGCTCGATCTTTCTAACAGAGGAAATGATAGGTCGAAGCGGGGTTAAGTCATATCATGTAACATTCTCGGGCTCCTACCTCTCTCCGAATTCGGTTCATTCACCTTTCCCACACTCCCAACCCCGGTCGGAATTGATAGGGAGGAAGATCCGGCATGTCTCGTGCGGACGGGCAACTCACCAGCGGTGAAATCGATACCGGTACGTCCTGGAAAAGATTTGGTATCGATGACATGCTAAGTAGACCACAGCTCTGGCGGCTCTAGACGTTCAGATTGGCAAGTCAGAACTCTTGATGAGCGTCGCTCCTATCCGGCTCATGTCCGTTGGCGGCTTCGTCTCCGTGAAGCTCTTCCAGAACAGAAACTCTACGATCGACGTCGACTGTCTGATGGACCCGAATTTCGATGCCGTCGAAGAGTACCGCACCGAGTTTTGGAAGGCCGTTCGACAAGTCGCGGTGACCTTGCATCACGAGACAGACTGGCTGAACGATGAGCTCCGAAACTTTGTGCAATCTTCAAAGAGGCAGGACCTATTCTTTGAATCGATAGAACAGGACGTTGTTATATATCGCGGACAGAACTTGATGATCTTCGCTGGAAAAATGGAGTGGGCTCTGGAGAGGAAGATACGGCGGATCGCGAATGCGCGCAGGCCGCGGCCAAAAGACGTAGACGACGCCGTGGCCGTGGCCAAGTTCATGGCCGAGTCCTCTGGCGGCCCGCTCAGTATTGGTTATGTGGAGAAGCTGAACAGGAACGGTTTCGACGTGGCCAACATGAGGAAAGGCATAGACATCGTCGCCCAGAGGTACATGGAGTTGCACGGCGAGACAGGCTTCGTATGAGCACCGCACAAGAAAGGATATTCTGAATCCACTGATAGGAATATCTGGTCGGATTGGATGACAGGCGAGGGCTGGGCCCTCAAGTTATCTTCTTAATGCTACACTGTCGTTAAGGCGCCCGAAGCAGCCTTGACGTTGCGCTTGTAGATCCTGGAGCGGTCATCCCCTTTGCTAAAGTCACGCCAGTCGTGTAAGACCAGTAGCTCGTCCAGGGCAGGCACTTGTTCAACCCAGCTCGGACAGACTTCGGGTACGAACGGCACCGGCGTGCCGTCCTCGGCCGGCTCGAAGAACTCGCCGTTCCGCCGCTTACCCATTCCCAGCCGCCAGTTGAATGCGTCCACCAGCTGCTCGGCCAAGGTTGCCAGCACGGCGTAGCGTTCCGGGTCTGGGTCTTTGGGGTCCGGTAGAAGCTCGGTGGCCCAACCGGGCTCGGACCGCTTCCAGAAATACTCGGTCTCGAAACCGACCAGATCGTCGTCATCGGCGCAATAGGCCTCGTAGATGCGGTAGAACGAGCGCTGCGGGGTATCCCGAGCACGCCAGAGAGGGATGAGGCGGAGCTTGTATATGTGGCGATAGCGCTTGTCAACGATTCCCGGATCCGACTGGAGCACCCTTGGCGGATCAGGCCTATCGCAAAAGAAGAACCACGGGACGGGCCAGAGAAGCGTTAGTAGACACAGATACGGACGCTCTGAGGCGGCGTGGAGAATGCGCAGAGTGCGGCGCAGGCCGAGAGGGCTTTGCCAGTCAGGCAAGGGAATACTGCTAGGTTTGAGTCCCAGAACGCTCATTCCTAACTAGCTTCCCGGTTGCGCTCGATTGAACCCTCCAGAATATTACCTGATCCTTCCAATATACTCCCTTGAAAGCCCCGAGATGGACGTCTTCATCATGTCGCGAAACACATGGAAGCAGGTTATACACGTCGCATAGGACATTGGCGTTGGATCGCTTATTGCAGATTAATCACTTGATAGAAGGGTGAACCAAAAGAGGCCGTATTGGAGAAAAATGTAGGCGAGTAAAGATACGGTCCTTGTCAGCGCCTCGAAGCCACAGAGCGGCTGTGGCTTCGACAGCTCGAGCTAGTAGGCGCACCGATTGTTTTACTATAGAAGGGAATGACGCACGCCAAGGGGACCCTTGATCTTTGATATGCAGGACTCACATTACGCTAGACAAGGTATAAAACCGAGGGGCTGTCATAGAGAGTCTCCACGATTTCCTTCTGAGATTATACCTGTTCATCTCAACTTAGATGTACATAAATCGGTTACAGACTTAAGGAGGTGATATGCCAGTTTTCGAATCAATACCAGTATACAGAATAAATGCGAAGACAGCAGGCTTTATTTTCAAGTTTGCATCACCTTTTATGTACACTTCGCACTAGCGTAGCGCATACTGTATCTTGTGCTAACGGAGTCGATTGGCCCTCTTGGGCACCTACCGTGCTGATCGCCTTAGGTATGTAGTTTTAGGTCAGCAGTCCTTGGCAAGAGCCTAACAGCCAACGAAAATAGCGTGCGGTTTCATCCCCAAGACTTTCCACCTCTATTTTGACATGTGCGTCATGGTAATGAAGGGCTCAATCGATGGCTCTTGGTCCGTTGTGCTTTCGAATTTTGTATTCATAAAGTCGGGTTTCAGTCTCCTTGGCAGACAGAAATCATCATTAACAGCCAGGTCGTGATCAAAATAATTGACACGCTTTTTGGTTGGTAAGTCCTAAGAAAGCGAGCGTATCAATTATTTTGATTACGGCCTCACGGCGTACCGTAGTGAGCCCGCAGTGGTATGGACGAGGGCATCCACCATTATAGTCCATCCTATCTTAATGCACTTGCAATATATTTTCCGGAGGGAATTTGTCTGAATGGCCTATACGCATGTTCTCAACCTAACATAATACGATGTGCATTCTCTCCAAAATCTCCGTTCTAGACTCGACCCGAGAGAATCGTGTCCGCCCAAGCTAAATTGCAGCTCGTGTCCTATTTTCGTACGGCATGGTCCGTCACCCTTCGCGGATGTGTGGACACAATGCACATCATCCACCGTCGTCGAATGCCGCCGCTAGCCCTAGAGCAGCATCTAGTCAGCCGGCCCGGTCCACCTGCTACTTAGAGGCCGGCATTTATTTGGGATCCTCACTCTTCTAAGGCCTCTAATCCACACAACTGTGGCCTCTTCCCCCCCGCCTGCGTCATCCGTCGCATCACAGCCCGGAAGACAGAGTCGTCGGCGGCGTCTTAGATGGTAGGTTAACGTCGCGCTCCCGCAAGGCGCGAGAATCGCACGCCGAACCGTCGTCCGCGTCGGTCCCGCGCCGGACAGGGCCGAACCTCGCGACAATATCCCCCATCAACGTATCGCAACTGTGGCAGAGCTCGTGGAGCGGCGTGATCATCGGCTCGTGGTCCTTGTGGCGATCCCCGTGGTGCTCGCCCGCGCATTCGAACTTGACGTCCTCGACGCAGCCGCAGAGATATCGGAACTGGACGGGGGCGCACATGCTGTCTGGTAACACGCGCACAAGGCGGGTTTATTGTGTGCTTTTGCTGCTGCCGGATGAGTAAGTCTTGATATCAGCGCTCCAAAGTGTCATGCGTCGCCTACCTGCCTGTGTAGGTAGCTTGCGGGCTCGTAACTCTCTTGAAGCCCGAGGAGGACGGCCTCCTCTCAGCTTGCCTGGAGTGGATATGCTTGTTAGAAAAGGCCCTGTGAGGATCAATCGGCCCTGCCAAAATATATGGTGATGAGATCGTATAGCACCTGTGAAGCTGGTGTGTGGTGTTCTTCTAGAGGGAGCAGACTCGTCTTCATTAACCTCATAGGTTGTCAAGCTTCAGAAGAGACTTTTAGGAATTCCATTTTGACATAACGTTGAATGACAGATAGGCAACTGCCATGTGGTGGCGAGTTCCTCGTTCTTGCGAATGCGAAGCCTGAGGAAGGCATGCCTGAGGAGAGTTGTGCGATAGGTAAGCAGGTAGATCTAGAGATTCGCAGCTGCCTTTCTCCCTCAATATCCTACTGCTTTATGCTCTGCCCTCGATACGAAGGACCTGATGCCGCGGGACAACAAGTGCGAATGAGCAAGCCGTAACTGCGATGCGCTGGCACACGCAACATACCTCCTGCGTCTGCGACAGTGTCCGGGAAAACGCGGACGGCCAGATCGGCGGCCACCCAACCCGCTCCTATGTGGCGCCAGACACAGCTTAAACAGCCAAAGCAGACAAACTCCAGATCAACACTCATAAGTCCCGACGATCCTTTGAATCTTGGGATTCGGCAAAGTGCCAGGTACCGTTAGTCCTAACCATCATTAACCCCGACACGAAACCACCCTGAACCCTCCCATGCACGAATGCAGGTATCTAACCGTTACGCCAGCCGATGCATTTTCTAGGTGTCTAGTTGCAGTAACCACACACCCTGATGCGACAATATTACAGGACAATAAACAACAAAATGAATCATCCCAGGAAGACCCTTTTTCCTGTTCCCCATCTCCTCCAGAAGAAATAGAAAAGAAAATAGGGGCGGCGAGCGGGGAGCAAGGGCCGCGAGTGCGATGAAAGTCACTTCCCAACTATTCCCGGGACAAGTTCAATAGCCCCCTGGCGCTACTCTCCACGGTCTCATCAGCGTCTTCTGGGCGCCGCCGCGACCCATGCATCTCTAGACCCCGCGCAAGTACCGACGCGTCCCGGGCGTGGGAGAAACTAGCACCACGCTGTAGCGGCGCCGTCGGCAGCGCCTTCCTCTGCGGTGGCGGCGCCGAGGTCTGTCTCCGGGGCTTCTCGGCTTCCGGCTGTTCTTCCTCTCCGGTCCTATCGCGCGGGAGAGACAGCGCTAGCAGCGGTGGTAGGCGCGGCTGTGGTTGCGGTTGCGCTAGGTGTGAGGCGCGGGATAATATGGTGTTTCCTCCGCTGGCACTGCCAGTACTTCGAAAGCTCCTTGCGCCAGCACTGCCGTGGGTAATGATGCGACGGCCGCCGGCCAGCGGTCTGACTTGTAGTCTCTCGAGAGGTACGTCCGTCTGTCCCGTGCGCACCTTATAGCTCGCGAGCCCGAGCCGTAGGCGGAGAATCTCGGCTTTCTGCGGGGACGCGACACGCGTTAGCGCTCAAACCCTAGCGTGGCGGGGAGGAGCTTAATGTGCCGCGCGACTTACCTGTCGGGCCTCCTCGCGTGTCATCGGGGGTCGTTGTGGAGGCAGCGGCGGCGCTGCTGGCAATGGTCCCGCGGCGCCAGCAGCACCTTCGGCATCCGGCTCCGTCATGACCGTCGACTGCGATATGTCGTGTGCGGAGCTGTCGAAGATGGACGATTCGGCGGGCGACATGGAGCGCTGCTGCTTTGTTTCCTGCGGTGTCTGACAGGGTCTCGTGTTAGTCGAACCATCCCAAAAACACGTACCCCTCCGGATCCCAGAGCTATTCTACCTGTTCTGCGGGGACGTCGTCGTCGGCCTCCTGCGGCGGGGATTGATCATCGTCCGCGCTCGGGAGGCATGGCTTCTTCGCCGGTCTGTGCTCTTCTGCTGTCTGTCTGGGCGCCTCCAGCTGTTCTGCGGCGAGAGGCCGCTTCTTGCCCTCCAACAGGACGCGGGGGGAGGCGACCGAAACGCGGGGTTTTATGGCGTCGTGCTTGAACGCCAGCGAACGCGACGCCGCCGTGGCAGGAGATCTCCTATTGGCGTCAATCGCTCCCAAGACGCGTCGCTTGCTCGGCGATGCCTCCATTCTGTATATATATATATATATATATGTGTGTGTGTGTGCGTGCAGGTCCGAGCCCACAGTTGGCGTCTAGGTGGAAGGTGGGATGGATGAAGTCTGGAAGGTGGGATGTAATGCAATAGATGGGTAGTAAGTAGCTTGCACAGAGAAGAAACCGGATCGCGTCTTGCCTGCTAGTATGCAACTATATACAGCAGCTTTCTCTAGAACAGAGAATCAGAAAAGTCGCGACTCGTGGGCTAGAATTATAATTGAATATCTGTCAGCAGGGTACTTGGGAAACTCGCTCTCCCTCGGAATGGGGGGTTTACCCTCCCAGCCATACATAATGAGCCCGACCCGCACCGCGTCTGTTCTGTCGCGTCGCTAGTTAGGCGCTCCTCTTGGTATGGGTTGTATGCACTTATGTCATATTTCGTCGTGTGGTTGTCCGGGTTGTGGTTTATTTAATGATTTCCTCTTTCGGACATGGATAAATCGTGCATAAAGGAAGCTCAGGTCACCAGCCACCCAGCTCCATGTACCGACCGGGGCCTGTAAGTACTGTACCTACATACCTTAGGTAAGTATGCATGTATGTAGGTCCCTGCGAGAAAAGCATATGCATATTACACCTCTCCTTTTTAAACTAGTTAACTTTATACTAACTAATGCTTATAAGAATATTGAGAAGTACTTTTCTTTATACTCCGTGCGTTCCGCTGCTTTCGTTGATTGTATTGACCAAGCCATATAGCTTAACCCATCATAAACATCTCCCGAATTCGTGGCTGGGCGCGCTCGCGTTTCTTGCGTTCGGGTGGTGCCACCTTGCAATGGGTCACTTGCGACGATCTGCAGGGTCTTGAGGCTTGACGGCTCCTGACGAGGCTGGATTTATTCCCCACCCGGTCTTGTACGTGGATCAACTCAGCCGCCTCAGCCGCTCCCCACATACCTTGGCCCCTTGAAAAACCCCCTCCCCCCGTCCTGACCGGGTGCCTGGCAGCGGCATTTTCCGACCGTACGGGTGGGCGGCTCTTTATCTACAGTCTCTATGTTCATTTGCTCCATGCATAAACGATGCTTTAAAAGAGCCGGATTGCAAATCGACTTCGGACGTCTATCACAGGCTACCGCACGATTCTGCATACTGCTTATCCTGGTAGGTGCGTAGATCGTCGTCTCGTGTCATATAAAAAAAAAGTGTGTGGGGTTGCTTCGACACCACGGTGGGGACCATTACATCTTCGGTTGTTAGCCATGTATATTGAAAGGACAAGCAAGATGTTGCTTCTCCTTGGGTATCGAAACTCGTCCTAATCTCTATCAAGATTCCGCCTCGTAAGGCAGCACGAGAGCCAGCCTTCCCGTCCTCGCAGCCGCTAACCGAGACCTAGACTACTAGAGAGACATCCTCCAACGCCGGCAAATACATTACCCTCCATCATGACTGGGCCGCCGAGTTTTGCCTGGGTATACCTCATATTGGAACCTGTGTATATGCATCGCTTCCCCTTATAAATCCTTTGATAGACGAGGGGAAAAAAAGTTGAATAAAGACCACATGAAAACGCCTCTTTCGGTTATCTCTAAGGCACATTACCCTCCGGCAAGAGACAATCTGGTCCCAGGAAAAGCCCTCCCATTTCGGTTTTGAGGCAAAGTAAATACTACGAAGTAGGAGGAGCGTCCCCAACTTTATGTTGTGTCCATGGAGTAGAGTGATGTGTCTAATGAAAATGGCTTCGAAAAGTCCGAGTTGACCTCGTCCCACGAAATTGACTCGGCAAATGCGGACTCAAAGAGGTGGCCCTGGTCGCTTAGGTCCGCGATACCTATCTCTGCCGATCCGAAATTATGTAGTTGATCGCCTTCGAATGGGCGCCAACTACCGAATCCCATGTCTAGTGAGACATTGAGTGACACGCCTTCGGACACATCGCTGTTAGGTTCCGAGCCATCTTTGCTAGATTCCGGGGTATCGTTGGGTGATATCGCTCGGTATACGTTCATATCTGATATCGCACCGTTGCCACCGGTTTCGAGAGCACCCATGGCCTGGAACAGGTCCTGCGGGTCGATCGTCGCAGTCCACGTGCTGTCTATGAGAGGTGCTTGCATTCCCGCAATCTCGTCGGTTTTGCCCGTCCCGTCCATTACCTTTGACATGGATGGCGAATTGGACGCAGCTGCCTTCCCGCCGGTGTTTCTCGCAAGGTCCGACGCGTTAGACCCGGCTAAGCCTGGTCGTCTCTTCGTCGAAGACTCCCGCGACATGGGCGTGGCTTCATTTCTTGCCACTGGAGTCTGGCCCTGTTTAGATGGGTCGTTCGTGACCGGCGGAGCTGGTGATTGCCCGCTGACTCCCGTGCCCTGTGCTCTCCGTTGCGCCGTGGGATTGCCGTTCGGGTCCAAGCCAAGAGCAGCGGCAAGGCTCTCCTTGAGAAACTTGTCAGGGTCTTGATAGGGCTTGACGTGCTCCTCCTCGTGGTGATTTCGCCGGGCCTCTTCGGTAGGGAATCCGATGTTGTTCGCCTCACAGCCCGGCTCGGGGCAGATGAACTGCGGTTTAGGGAGGGCCTTGACATCCGGAGCTGCACGTCTCGTCATTTCCGGCGATGGTTGTTTTGGAACCTGGGGCGAGGCATTCGCGCTCTGATTCGCCGATCCGGTGCCCGAATGCGTTCCGGTCTTGGGTCTCTTCCGGGCGGGCAATGTGAGGTCCGATTGAGTGATGGTATTCTTTCCGAGGTAAGTCGGCTGACCGGCCGGGGAGTGTGCACCGAATGGGAAGGGGGGCTGGGTTGTTGTTGTGGGTGCAGGTGGCACTTGCCCACCTTTGCTGGCAGATCTCTGGTGCATCTTGACAGCCTGGGCTTGCTGATTCTGCTTCTCGAGATTAGCGGCATTCAAAGGCGTCGGTTGAGGCATAGCCGCTTTGGGATCTCCAGCTCCGGCCTGCGCAGTTGTTTCCGCTGAATTCTGTTGGCTCGTGTTCCTCCTCATTCCTTGAGGGTAAGATGCGGCCAGATCCTTGGCCATGCTTTCCAACATGCTCCTAGCACCGTCGACTTCCTGCGGCCGCATCGAGAACGAGTCTCTCAAGATCGTCATCTTTTCCGCATCCTGGAACTGTCTGATGAGCTTGAGGCGCTAGACACGTGTTAGCCTTCGTGATCTATACGTGTTCTCCGGGGTGCACTTACCATCTTGAAGAACATTCGGGCGCGGGAATCGTCGTGTGTAAGACTATACCACCGACCTAGCACCTTACCGAGTTTATTAACTTCGTTAGTCATGTGCCGAATCTTTTGCGCCATCTCCTGAACCTGTTCCGGGGTCATAGGAATATCTTCAACCTGCTCATGCTGAGCAGCGCGTCGCTCTTCCTGGCCGATTGTCTTGAGACGGTCAATGTCCTCCGGCTGGGGTTGTTGCCGGTGTCTGAGCATGGCCTCGTATTTGGCCCTCTGCTCCGGTGGCAAGTTAGCAAGCTGCTGTGGGTTCAACTGCGGAAACGATGGAGGAGCAGCTGCGGGCTGGGATTGCTGAGACGGTGGTCGCGTGGCCTGGGCGGCTGCTGGGTTCGGTACTTCTACTACATCGTCTGTCGATGGGCGCTTGACCCCAGTCCTTGGAGGAATAGCGGGAGAAACGTTTTGCGACTGTCGGTTGTTCTGCTTCGGCCTGTTATTTCTCACGTTCGTGGCGGGACCAGTCGCGTTCACGTCGGGCCCGGCGTTCTGAGGCCGCTGTGATGGGTTAGGGCCATTTTGCGCCTGTGCCGGAGCAGCCATGTTCATCGGAGGCCCTTGCGACGTGGGCGGCGCTGGCATTTGAGCACCCGCTATCGGCGCCTTCCGCTGCTGCTGATGCATCTGTCCTAGCTTCATCTGGTATAGTATGCTCTTGATTCTATCATCTGGCTGGTTCCTAAACTTCTCATAGTTCTTTGCAGCTTGCAATTCCTGGGGTGTGACAACGGGGTCCACAAATCCGGGAATACCACCGGGTATCTGGCCCGGCCGGGCGGGGACCTGAGGGTTCATGAGCTGCGGACCCTGCGGCGCGTTCGGCTGGGGCACCTGGCCTGTTGCCGCGCCTAGGTTGGGGTTCCGCTTCAGTATGGTTTCGAACTGCGATCGTTGAACGTTAACAAGGTTGGCTATCAACTGCGTGGGCATGTTCCTTTGATTTAGCCATTGTTTAAACTGGCCCCATTTCTTCATTTCAGGGGGTAACGGCTGGCCCTGTCCCCTTAAGCTGTCCATGATCTTCTGTGGCACGTCCATCGAATCCATCAGCGCCAGTACGTGTGGAGGAACATTCTGCCCTGGAATATTACTCCGCGTCCTCTGAATCTGCTGTTGGAGGAGCATCTGATTCTGAGGGTTCATGGGCATGCCCATGTTGGGCCGCTGTCCCATGCCGCTATTGGCTGGTGCGAACTGGGCCAGGGGATTTCCTTGACCCAATTGGCCAGGCTGCTGCGGAGGCTGCGCGCGCCCGGTCATCTGCGCAGGGGCCCTGCCGGCTTGGTGGGCAGCTTGCTGAGCCTGCCAGTTCGTGATCATCTCGTTGAGCTTTTCGGGGGCCAGAGACATGAGCTGCTGCCGTTTCTCGGCCGGGACCGAAGCGAGGATATGCTGCATAATCTGGTGCCTGTCTATATTTCCGTTCATCCCCATCTGAGGGCGCGGATTTCCTTGATTAAACCGTGGGTCTAGCATCTGCCCGAACGGGGCGCTGACCTGTCCCATTTGCGGTTGGCCCTCGACCTGGCCGGCGCTGACCGGGGTGCGGCGTACCGGGGCGTTCAGCGTATTCATGCCGGGACTCTGCGACACGGGGCCCGGTCCGCCGTTGAACCCACCAGGTTGGCCTTGCATCTGCTTCGCCTGTGCCTGGGCTCTGATCTGCGCTTGAGACTGCTGGGCTGCTTGGTCCATCTTCATCTGTTGGGCCTGTTGAAGGTTGAACGACTGCTGTCCCGGGTGCGGCCTTCCGGGCTGACCGGGTCCGGCTTGATTGTTTCCCGGATTCTGGACTTGACCACCAGCCATGGGTTGCGGTGTGGCATTGCGACCCGGCCCGCTGCTCGCCGGTACCACCATCTGCCCAGCCTCCTGAGCCATGTAGCCGGCCTTTTGCTGATTCACGATGCTCTCCACGTTTGCGAACGGGCCCATCTCGCCGTTCGGTACTGGGCCGAGCGGTTGTCCAGCCGTGCCCATCGAACGCTGCTGCTGCTGGTGCTGCATCTGTATCGCGGCCTGGTTGCTACTCCTAGCGTTGTTGATGATCTGCTGTTGGTAGAAATAGAGGACCGGGTCGATATTCTCCTGTTGCATTTGCGCAATCTGTTGAGGAACCTTACTGTTGAGCATCATCCTAATGGAATTTCTTTGCGGCTCCGGCGTGTGGGCGAGTCTCTGCAGAGCGAGTTGTTGTACTCTCGCCCTGTCCTGGGGGGACAGGTTCGCCATCGCGGCCACAAGCGGTAGTTGCGAGCGCATCTGGGATGGACCTCCTTGTATCGCTTGCTGGTTTGGATTCATGGCTTGGAGACCATTATTCATCATCCCCATGTTCGGTTGCGGATTTTGCTGAGTCATTGGAGAAGCCTGCATCGGTTGTTGAAGATGTTGAAAACCCTGCTGGGAAGTCTGGCCCATGCCCCTGGACATCTGTAAACCATTTTGCGGGTTCATCATCTGGGCCTGGGCTTGCGCCTGAGCAGCAGCTTGTGCATTCAATGAGTTTTGCATGTTCTGCTCGTTTGCTTGCCGCCTTCTGTTGAAGTCTTGCATTCTACTGCTGATCTTTTGGTCATATGTCGCCTGCCTCATTTAGCTGCCGCCATCCAAGAATATAAGGGCGGTGGGTCGTCTACTTACCTTGTCAGGAGAGTGCAAGAATGCGTCGCGTTCGTAATTCAGACCGATGTTTATGAGTTGGTTCGCTTCCATATGCGGCATGGCTAGAAATAAGGTCGTGATCCTACACACGCGTTAGACACCCATAAGAATGTAGACGGCCGAGGCGTAGTAAAACAAGGATGAGCATGCGACTAAAGCAGAAAGCATACATTTGCATTAGAGTCGATAACCGCTGAGTGATGTTCACGGTGCTCTGCCAGCCAGTGACCTGGACATTGTTGGCCATGAGATGGTTGTATATGACCGTCGACAGCTGCTGATGTGCCGGCCGACCCAGGGGGGGCCTGCCACCCATCTGTGGTGGCATATTGGCGGCCATGGCCGCAATGTAGTAGTGGTTCGGCCACGCGGCGGACAGTCGATAATGCTGATGTATGGCAGACTAGGCAGAAGGGGCCGAGACCGGTAATCCAAAGACCCTAACGGGATGATAGCACCCAAACACTCTGCCACAATCGCAGCTGCCCCTAGACAGTGTTCCAACTGCCTTTTCGTCCAAGTTCTATCTTTGCAAATATCGTATAGAAGAACTTCGTGGCACGTGCGTACCCTGAACGTGCCTAGCGGAGCCTAACGATGTCCATAAAGAGACCCGTACGCGTTCAGCCAAAAAAGCAAGCTCCAAGGAAGGCCCAGGTAGCTGTCGTTGACAAGAGTCTCTTCGGCAGAGAAAGTCAATCTCGAAACTACTAATCAAATGAGTTTGTGTTTCGAGGTCTGCTTCTGTAGTAATCCTCAAGAAGGAAATTCCCCGCAAAGCACTACTAGTCGTGGATGCCTCGCAGGGCGGCGCAGGATTCGACCCGCTTCAAAAGAAGTCAGCCGCAAAATCCGGTACTTGCCAGGCTCAGGCGCCAATCTTCTGACTGCAATTTAATCGCGAATCGACCCACGAAGACAAGACACCCCCCAAAGCCACAGCGAGTATTGCCCAAAGCAGATAGTCGGTACTAGCTCAGCTATTGCAGCGAGGATCGGGAGCGTGTGTACAGGACACCCGGGCGAAAGATATCGAAGCAAAACACCGAAGTGGTTTTTCCAAGTCGACTAAACGAGGACGCACCCGCGTGTGGAAAAGGTAGAACACGCGATTTGTGAGCCCAAGTTTAGGTAACGGGGGCGGCGGCGACGGCGACGACGGGTAGAGGCGCGAGCAAGGTAACATAAAAACGCTGAATGGTGTAGAAAAGCGTTAGCCGAGAGGGCAATCCCTTTTTAAAGGCCGAGCGACGTTGGGGAGAGGTTAAATGGTGAGGGAAGTTTCACGGACCAAAGTCAATATGGTGTAGTGGAAAGTATGATGGATGTATGGTTCAAGAAAGCGAAACCCAGGGGGAAGATGGAGAAGTGAGAAACAAAATCGGCATACGTCGACAAGACGGAGACGAGATGAGCATGAACGAAGTTGTAGAAGGTAGGCAGGGAGGTAGCAGTGATGGTGGTGGTGGTGGTGGTGGTGAACAACCAAAGAAACATTGACGGGCGGTAGTGTGAAGAGGCGCTACTATTGACGGTACAGCAGCACCAGCATGGGGCGCTACTACGTACCTATAGTACAATACAATGCAAAAAAGTGATAGCGAAATTTGAAGTTAGCAGAGGTGGGCACTGGGGTTCACCCATTTCACTTCATCAGGAAAGTTGAAAATTGTGGGGCCTGGCAGTCCAGGGAAATGTGTACGTACCTTGCGGTAAATGATTGTGTGTGTGTGGTGTGTGGTGTGTGGTGTGTGAGTGTGGTGTGTGAGAGTGCTGTGTGTGTAAGGTACTGGGACTCAGTGCTGTAGTGGGCGGTAGGTGATAGGTACCTATCAACCTACGGACAACACCTGACAGAGTATGTACCTCTGACTTGGCATGCTGGGCTTGGTGCCAGGCGGACGGGGGAGGATGACTGGGCCAAGGCTTATTCGATCGAGGTACCTTTGAAGTGCATTCGCCCAGGCGTACCTACAAGTATCAGACCGACAGGGCACTGTGCCCGCGGCGCCGACATTGTATTGGAGAAGGATTTCCAAGCCTGATAAAGTTACAGGAAATGGAAAACGTCACGATCAAGGTGACAAGTTATTGCCAACTCACAACCGATGGTTTAAGTCTGAGTGCTTTAGGCCTAATGTGAAATCATAAAAACCTTCGACATGGAGAGCTAACGAGGTGGTTTAATAAGCGTGTCGAGGGGGGTTGAGCAAGTCTTCACCAATCTCTGTACAAGACAAATAATCCATCTACATGTAGGTTTAGCACTGGTACCTCTCAAACCAGACCGATCAGACCTCAATTGGACCAAGTGGAGGCGGAGCAAGGTTCGAAAGACTGTTCTACTTTTGCTTTGCTCTGCTTAACTTTGCTTAGCTTCCAGTTGTTGCCTTGCTCCTATCTAGGGCCCAGCCAAATAAACGTTGGTTGACCTGAGCAGTCGACCACGAGCACGCGCACACTTGCTTGGTTGCCTTGAGCCACGAGCTGTTGAAAGATGGACCAGGTACCACGGTGATTTAGTTCATGGTCTTCGAGGCGTCTTAGCGTAATTGTACACTTCTATCAAGTGAACGGTAGGATGCCAGAATCGGGCAGAATGGAAGTGAGAATCAAAAGATATAATAGTACTTGAGTACTTAAAAGAGCAGGAGGGAGGAGGGGGAAAGTAAGAGAGACCTGAAGTTCGTGAGGTACATACTTCGTAGTCGTCTTTGTTACGGCTGGGCGGGGGCTTAGTTTTAACTGGGTCCGGTACAGGGTCTAACAGTTCGACTTGGGTAGCAGGCATCAAAGTTGCAGGAATCTATGCCTAACTGAGATGGCGAAAATAAATGTTCAAGAGAAGAGTCAATAAAGAGGACGATGGCTGTAACACAAATATGGTACCAAGTAACGTCAAAAGATAAACACATATAACACCTATAAACGAAGAGGTAAGTTTCGAAGCCAGTTAGGTGAAATACATATAATATATCTTGTAGATTGTAACACGTATATCCTCGTCAATGCTGACGAAGCTGCCGCTGGCATGGAATCAGTGAGCCTTATTATTGCGGGTGTCGCTTGGGTGGAGGCACTAACGTGGTCGCCCTTCAATGATGATTCAGTACTACTTACACGTATTTGCGCCAGTACTCTGATGTGTAGGCGTCTCCTGAGAGGGCATCATCTATATCTACTTACAGCATGTATATCTTTTAGGGGGCTAATATACGCCTTTTGTCTTTCACTGAGAGCTTGCTGCTGTTTTGAGAGAACGGCATCTGAGCCCCCAGCTTGCCAATTCCCCCATTAACGCTCATATAATGGTAAGAGTATTGGACTTGGACTATCGAATTAACCAAGGCAACCAACGACAATAACCAAATACGTGGTAGTAAAAGGTGATGCTGGTACACCCGTTTATCAAATGGAGGTATACTAGGGATGGGTTTAGTAGATCCTCAGCCTCTCCGCCAGCCACACTGGCATTGTAAGTCATCACGATACTGAGACCGCTCTCGCTATATTACAATCTTCAAAATTAAGTTCAATATCCGGATCTACGTCTCTGGCCTTCCGTTTCCCTCACACAGCTCTCGCACGTTACGAATCAAGAGCCCCTCCACCATTCTGGGCAAAAAGTGGGAGTCTGCATCTACCAAGTATCAAACGATACGGTATGAACACATGTAATTAAGGCGCTGTCCCTGAGCTACCTCCGTCACCGGTAGGTGCTTGGGTCCTAAGGAGCTCATTGGATAGTAGTCAATTACGATCCTACGCTTAGTGCAATGTCGCGCAGGCGCCTCCGTTTGCTCCAATTCACACACCCAGCAACTTTATCATCAACTTCCAGGTTGATAGAGTCGAAGCTTTTTAAGAATTCCCAGCATCCACACCTTAAAACCTCGTAACTCACTCCCCGACTTTACCCATCCGATTCGTGATTTTCATGCTTCGTTCCCTTTCTTCCTTTTCAATGGATATTGGTTAGCGCTGGCTTGTGTATGATGTTGAGCAAGGAAAAGGAGAACTTGATAAGAGATACATGTAATCCATCAGGTCATCAGGCAATCCGACGAATCAGTCAATCAAGTTGGGCAGCTGACCCTCTCCTGGGCAGTATTCCCCATATGCCAGCTGGTCTTCTAAGCATGTAATACACCTTCAGCAGCTGTCACTAGGACAGCCTCATTGCAACCTTGGAATATGCTGCTGCTGTATTCTAGGCTGCCAAAGCCGCAAATAAGGGGAAACCGGATATGTCGTAGCTGGGCATTTGACGCTAAATGGTAGTGCCCGTATCGCCTCGTCTTGGTACGAAGTGCATCGAGGGCAACCTGTGCGCCTCAGCCGGTAACGTCAATCGTCCGTCTCGGGCGAGAAAAGCTAGAACCACGAGATAGACGAGGGGCGAGCTGGCTGCTCCTCCATGGTGTTCCCTCTTCACCGACAGGATGGGGCGATGCCCTGCTTCGACCTCGAACAGCGGGTCAGCCTTACTGTTGTTGCCCCTCACTTACTGTGGCATCGCTCCTTAAAGAGGTGACTTCTATGCCTATCCCGGATGAAGCATATACGCAGGTAACAAACCAGCAGTGACAAAACGACTATTAAGCTGCAGCTAGGCAGTATGAACGGCGCGGCCCCTATGTACATACTACTGTCCTATCTTGGTGGGGCCCGGGAGGGCATATTCAACTGATTGCTCGTGTCAACCTCAGTTGCCGGCGATCAGCGCCTGTTTCTGGTTAGTCTCGGCTTCTAAATTCTGCAAATTTAGGATTCACTAGCGTAGTCTCTTGTTTGCGTCGTACCAGCCCCCGCCTATGTAAAACCTCCAGGGAGCTTCACGAGTCGTATCTGAGTAGAGGCGAAGATATTCGCTGGAAGGAAGAGTGAGGGATGTCAGTCAGCACAAGGATTCGATATGGACTACCTGCTTTCAATATAGCTTACCTGCTTAGTATACGGTGCGCGTTTTACGCTCGAATAAGCCATTGGCAATCATGGACGTGTGTGCGTATGATATCGGAGCCCGCTTAAGATGCTACGGACATCTTAGTTATGAGACGTTCGTGGTCACCAAAATGCCAAAGCGAGAAATATACCCAGTTAACAGTGATAGCTGTGTATGGGAGGTAGATGATGTGTTCCAAGGAAATGTACTCTTACTTTCTCGAGTACGCTTTCAATGTGTCCAGCTGTCTCCAACAACCTCCCATTCAGCCACTCGTGTTCCTGATATGTATTCCAACACCGCCCTATCGGCTATTTACGTTCGAGGTCGGCGGGAGGTTTGGAGTCCCGGAGGAGAGTGCATACGGTCCGTACCTATGTTTCAGCGTGAGCTAAACGTAGGGGTAGGTATGCTCTCTGGATTTACTTCGAAAACATTTCCAGATACCATGGGCTCGGCCTGAGATGTCCAGTCCACTACGATTGATTAACTGAAAAAGCTTATTGCGGTTTCCCGCTCTTTCCGCTCCGGGAAATCAATATGCACGCATTTCCGGTTTAGGAACTTCGGCGACTTAAGTTATGCTTCCCACACTCTTAGGTTCTCCGGGCTCTTGTCACCCCTAATATCGTGGCCAACAGGAATCTCGAATTTGGCTGGCATTCCCGATTTGGCCGTCCACCACACTCCCGCTGCTGCTCATCTATCGTGCCACGGAGCTTCAAACATACCAAATTCTCGGTGAACATACGCTTGCGAATTCGAAGCAGTAAAGTACGTCATGTGCGGTACGAGCAAGAGGCGTTACTGGATGCATTCCTGACAATTTTGGAGGCCTCGGCGACCAGTAGGAACTGCAGCCGCGGCTCGTTTCGTATTCCGTATACCTAATAGCAGAAAAACCTGCTGCCGTGCATTTTTGCGCTTCTCAGGCTTAGTTAGTACTGGTTGCATTGCCGAAACCCCCGCGATAGCCGTCAAACTTGAGCAAACTGATGCCCCGGGTGGAATTGGCGTCAATGGTTGCTTGAGGATTCGCCAAGTAGTTGGTTCCAGGATATGCCTACCTGGATCACCCAAGTGACTATTTCCCATACGACCGTGGTGCCCAACGACCATACGGGCTAGATCGACTCTCCTCCCGAGATCAACGCGTTGCGGGAACGCAGGAGTTGTAGCATAATAGCTTCATACCGGTGCAGTGCTCGATTATTGTCCAATGTCTTCTGTTGAGAGCCATTACGACCTGCAATGAAGGCCTTGATGGTTAGTCAGATCCCAGGCGTGACTCAGCCGGGGACGTCGACAAAGCTGACATCTAAACTAAGCGACCACAGCCTCACTTGGTTGGGGTTTTAGACTCTCAGGAGAGAATTAAGCCTCCAAGATACTAGAGAGAAAGTTTGAAGCCGGAAAATACCAGCAATCTGGTGGTTGCGGATAGTATGCCGGCCGTCCCCGCAGAATAGCAGGCACGAACTCGCGCCTGCTGTGGCCATCCGGCACCGTAAAGTTAACGAAGCTTGATACAACATATGATGTGTGATCGACGGGCTTCCCATGTCCCATCCTTGGCCATCTATTGTCTACATGATACTATAGCCGATCCGTGCATAGGGCGCTATCGATTCGCAAGACATCATCAGAAACCAGGGGATCAGAGCTCCCGGTCGGCGGGAGATCTCACGAGACGATTTCTTAATACTGCTTCTCTCAGTGTGTCTCTCTCCACGTCTTTCCAGCTCTTCCTTTGATACTGTTGTCGGAACGCGTTCCATCTACTTAGTACGAGGCACGCAACAATCGAATTGAACTGCGGATCAGCCCCACCTCCTCGCCTTACATGGTACATGACCCCTGACTTTTACAATATCTTGGAGGGGTGGATGTCCAGGTCCGATTTTTTGATTGGCTGATGTCTCGGCAGAATGAGCTGCACAGGGTGTATCCATGGAAGTATCTGACGGTACATGCATTGGCACATACTGTGCGTCGCAATCAACTCTAGTTGGGTCCTTGCCTGGTAGTTAGACATCGTGAGTTACGGGCTCTGTCACCTTCGAAAGCATCATCACCTTTACGGGAACCATAATACGATCCATTCCCGACCTCCCGCTATCATCCTCACTGCGGTACACTATGGATCTCGCCTCCGTCAAGTACCCATGGGGAAACATCCGGATGCCCATTGGGCGATTCAAGTACGCCTAGAAATTGACATCCATCTCGTCCCGTCATGAGTTCCACTAGCGTTAGCCATGAGCGGAGCGACTGACGACCCAGCACCAGGGTGAGGTTCAACGGTCCGCTCAATCCCGTTGTCGTTGTTGTTGTTTTTGTTTTTTTTCTACAGCATATGCAGAGATCCGCTGGTACTCAAGCGAGAAAAGCTGCGTGACCGTCCATGGAGTGCATAGGTTAGGCCCATGGACCGTACCATATCGCGTCTGGGAGGGCGGTTTAAGTGCTAAAAAGAATCGGACCGCTCTTGTCACAAAGGAAAGGCACAAGTAGGTACAATCCTTGACTGAGATCTCGAGTTTTCCTGGGGGACCCTCAAGGTTTATTGCCCATGTGTTCATCTCACCGTAGACCCTGGGTTATGTAGCGGATCCACTCACTCGTACGAGTGACCGCGCGAATGAGAGCCGGTGCCCCATTTTGAGAGAACGTTGGTGGCTGACAAGCAGTGCCCTAAATGAAGTCCAATTGATTTGTTCGGCCATAGAAAAGATCGCCTCTAGGTTTCATGATGCTTATCCCATCCTTTGACATCACGTGTGCTCAATAAACTCGGTGCTGGATATTCTATTCTTGGTATTATGTGTGCGCATCTTACTCTGAACACTGCCTGGCTGACTACTATGCGGTCGTCTTCAATGTCTACTGTAGTGTAGGGGTGGTTTGACTCACCTCGTCCAAGTTTTCGATTTATCCTATCCAGGCCTTGGAGACACACCTAATAGGCGAAGCGAGTATTTGAGGCGAATCTGGGCAGCAAATCGCTTGCCACTTTACCCTGCAGATCGACGGTCGTAAAGTGTCATTCATTGGTGTGGTGATCGCCCGATCATCCCAACAGGGGCATTTGCATCCATCATTACCACTTATGACTCGCTGGCCAGCCTGCCAGCCTTATCGTCGCCCAACACCCCTGTTCCGCCCACTCACGATCTCAGCATGGTCTGTTTCTCTGAGCATCTTATCCCCCTTGCGGTGAGCAGGACAGGGAGGCCGGCTGCAGCAACTTCAATAATTGTAGTAAAAGTGCATCCCGTACGCAAGCAGCGGACAATGCGACATCGAACAAGCTGGTATCCCCCATTACCGTATTATTACATCGAGCCAACAGCAGCATCTTGAAACTATGTAAAATTATTACTTCAGTGCTCTCTTCGCCTCGCTCGCCCGGGATGATCTCCCGCAAGTGCACCTTGGTCCCCTTGCAACGTAGAATCGATGACGCGCCAGCCGAATCGTCCCTGGACCGCCGCTTGCGATCAATTACACTAAACCAGAGGTAACTGATAGGTAAGGCGCGCGGCAGGGTGTGAGGATCTACCAGGCCCCAAATCTGCATCCGGATTTTTCGTGCGTGAGATACAAGTACGACTGGTGTGACAGGCGGGAGGGAAGCTGGGCTGAATACGCATGGCTTAGAAGCCAAGTCTCTTCTGCCCCGCAGCACCAGCAGTATCAGCGGCAGCAGCAATTGACAAGCTCATGAGAATAAGATATTCGGGAGAGGGATACGGCGCCGTGGCACTAAGTTACGGCGTAAAGTATACGGTATAGGGGCACGACTAATAACTCACATGATGGCTGCTTGTATGTGGATAGGTAGAGTCTGTAACCACCTCGTAGAGGCAGGCTTCAAAACCAAGCTAAGCCCAGCATATTTCACGTATTGTGAACAGGAATTTGAGCCCATATCATGTATGGTCGTGGTAGTGTCACTGAATCCTATTGCTCAATTTGGATTATCCGAATAGATGTTTTTCTCACTGTCAGGTTGGCCGTATAGAAATATTCTATTCTTTCTAACAGTGGTTCCCGGTCTTATTCCTTATACCGGGTATAGTGGTATCTCAACTACTTGGCCAGTGCCTGCTGGGTTAGATTCCATATTTAGCTCCTTCTCCGGAGTCAGGGTATCGGCATATTTTGACTGTCATACATAGCAGCCATTCAGGTGAGATGGGAACTCGACTGCGCCTATTCGAATCCAACATATCGTCGGTACCATGGTATAGGCGCAGACGAGGCGCGGTGGTCGATATGGTAGACATAACGGAGAGTGAAGCTCAGCGATGCCCCTTCGGGTTTGACAAGCGACGACGAAGCAAGAGGTCAATGAGTACTTAGAGATGCGCAACGGGGATCCAATGGATAAACATTTATGTCGAGAGAGAGCAAAATTTAGGTAGGTATATTTGGGAGATTTGGATCCGTAGCGACACGAACTTCGGCACATGAGAATAGGTAGCGCACATCGTCCCCCATCGCATCCTGCCTAGGCACTCACAATACAGAATTAGAAGCCAATGCAAAGCGATGACATTGGATATTTCGGTCTCTGCAGCGTTTCGTACATTGGTTTATCTATCTCTTCCTCATCCGCCAACCGCCGTCAGCGGGAACACATGAGTATTTGAAAGGATGGGGAAACACCCAAGACAACTTGCCTGCAATTACAGACTAGCCTGCCACCCTGACGTTGCAAATCCATTCATGGTAGTTCGGGGGCTAATTACGCATTTTGATATAAGATATGTCTAGAGATTTACAGAGACAGACACGGTAGATAATCAGGTAGGAAGCCGCTCAACGATACATGACGACCAAAAGGCTTCTGTGCGATCTCAAATGACATAGGCCGAGAAAGCCCCCGCTCGGAATAGCTTCAGTCGGGCGTAAAGTGGAGCTACCGGGCGGAAACCCACAGTACTGTAGCCGGGCACACTAAGATAACGCCCTGATAACGATACCAAGAGGCCGTCTCGAGAGCCTCGTTGGAGTAGCCACTGGAAACACTTACATTGCTCTTTCTAGCGTGACTTTAGTAAGCGAATTATAAGTGATAGATATCAACGCAGGAGCGCTCAGAGAGAGAGAGTGTGTGTGTGCGACTGAAAAAGAGACTGAGAGACTGAGAGAGCCATAAATGCTAGCTCGAGTCTACCCGCGCCCTAGCTCGCGTTTGATCTACAATACTCGATCGACCATCTCCACCTCGACTCCTCACTTCGCTGTACCCGTAGCGGCCACCAGAGCAATCCCTTCTCTGAACCCCTTCACTTGCTTCTACAGTTCTACCCCTAGCAAGATGGCGCCCCCAAATTCAGCCCTGGACTTCCTTGACTTTGTCAATTCTTCGCCCACTCGTAAGTCGACGTTGCCTCGTGCCAGCATCTTCTACATATGCTCGTTGCCGTCCGCTACTAACCTTGTTTCTACTTACACCCGTAGCTTACCATGCCGTCCAGTCCTCCATCGCCCGTCTCGAGAAGGCCGGGTTCACCAGTATTAAGGAGCGGGACAACTGGTCCTCGACGCTGCGGCCCGGGGGAAAATATTACATGACGCGAAACGGCTCCACCATCGTCGCATTCGCCATTGGTTCGAAATGGAAGCCCGGTAACCCCATCGCCATGATCGGTGCCCACACAGACTCTCCCTGCCTGCGTATCAAGCCCGTAAGCAAGAAGTCCGGCGTCGGGTTCATGCAGGTGGGTGTCGAGACGTACGGGGGTGGGATCTGGCATAGCTGGTTCGACAGGGATTTGTCCATCGCGGGTCGGGTGTTGGTCAAGGATGGCAGGGGGAACTTCGTCCAGAAGCTCGTCAAGGTCGACCGGCCCATTATCCGTATCCCGACGCTGGCCATTCATCTTGACCGGTCGTCAGAGTTCAACCCCAACAAGGAAACGGAGCTGTTCCCCATCGCCGGCATGGTGGCGGCGGAGCTCAACAGGACAGGGAAGACGGAGGCAACCAAGTCTGATGCGGAGGATAACCCTGAGGAGACCTTCCAACCACTGAAGAACTTGACCGACCGGCATCACCCGTATATCATCGAGATAATTGCGCAGCATGCGGGTGTTGAAGTCGACGATGTAGTGGACTTTGAAATGGTTCTCTACGACACCCAGAAGTCTTGCCTCGGTGGTCTGAACGAGGAGTTTATCTATTCGGCCAGACTCGACAATTTAAACATGACTTACTGTAGCGTTATGGGTCTTATTGACTCTGTGAACACAACTAGCCTCGATGACGAAACCAGCATTCGGCTAATAACATGCTTCGATCACGAGGAAATCGGATCGACTTCTGCGCACGGTGCTAATTCTGATCTTCTGCCGGCTGTGGTGCGCAGGCTATCCATCCTCGCCGGCGGCCGTCGTGGAGATTCAGGCTCGGACAAATCATGGGAACACATCAGCTCGGATTCAGACATCGACCTCACAACTGCCTTCGAGCAGACGATGGCCGTCTCCTTCCTCGTCTCGGCCGATATGGCCCACTCGGTCCATCCTAACTACGTGGGGAAATACGAGTCTAACCACCAGCCAGAAATGAACAAGGGCACCGTCATCAAGATTAACGCCAACCAACGCTACGCCACCAACTCCCCTGGCATAGTTCTGCTACAGGAGACGGCCAGACGTGCAGAAGTGCCTCTACAACTCTTCGTCGTGCGCAACGACTCGCCCTGCGGCTCTACTATTGGCCCAATGCTGTCCGCGAAGCTGGGTGTGCGCACCTTGGATTTGGGTAACCCCCAGCTCAGCATGCACTCGATCCGGGAGACGGGGGGAACCTACGACGTGGACCATGCGATCAAGCTTTTCTCGTCCTTCCTCTCGACCTACTCAGAGCTTGAGGCTAAAATATTCGTCGATTAGGGGTAGTGCCTGGCGTTCAGATCGCAGCATACCTATATACTTAGGTAGTTGAATGGCACATCTGCGCAAAGGGGGTGTATCCACTCCTATCGAGACTTCTTGAAACGATCCGCCTTCTTAAGCTTGCGTGAGAACGATGCGTAACGACTCCCGCGACGGGTAGCGTCCAAAGAAAACCCTTGGACTTCCCGATTCTGAAGGTTGTCAGCTCTGTCGCCGTGTAGTTCGATCTAGCATTCTCTTTTTTTAAAGTTGGCCATCGTGATAGCGGAACATGGGTGTTGTTCGCCTAGCGCGATATAGGGTTCAAGAATCGAGATAGCCTCCTATTATTTATTGCCTTTGGCTCATCGTTTACCTTTGCTACACTTTTGCACCAACGTTTCCCATTTCCTTCGGAGACAGAATATGTTTCGCTTCTCTCCGTCCTTTTCTCTTCCCATATTCTCGTCGCCTTCTTGCAAATGCACTCGTAGCGACCGGCTCGTACCGCTCATCTTTCATCGCGGCCCTCTCGATAGTATTCGTTCCATCCTAGTTCTGCTCTGAACATTAAGAAGGGGTTTAATAGGAAATATATGTGGTAAGTACTTTTCTTACCTCGAACTCTCTGCAAATCAGCAACCGTCTTCCCCCAGCCGTCGGGTTCCGGGCTTGAAAGTCTTCATCTCCCGATCAATCTCAATCTAAGAGGACTACGTCCACTTGAAGCTTTAAATTCTTTTGGTCAGCGTCGGGGTACCATCATCACGTTGGGTGTTTTTCTTTCTCCTTCTGCTTTCTGTTAGATCTTATGGTGGCCTCCGTCCAACCCACCGTGTAGTTCTGCGTCCCCCCTTATCCACTTACTCTTACACCTTGGCTTGAACACCTAGGCCGGAGCCAGGGAACTAACGCGCCTGGACCATTAGAATGATCAGTAATTTCCCGGTATCATACATCCGTATCTTACCTACATTATAACGATCGAAATCCTGTTCACTCCGATACAAGCAGACCAGCTTTACTTGTAACAGCACCATGTCGCCACCCCACGACAATTCGGCCCACGATGATATGGCCCACGATGATCCGTCCCAGGACGATCCTCGCATCCTCGTCGACGGCTCGCAAAGCGCCGCAGCCGTACACGACCAAAGCAACGACGGCGATGGCGAACATCGTCGAGGAGGAGGCGTGCGTGCACCCGATCCGCCTGGACTCGCACATGAAGCCGCCGGCCAACGCGCGCCCGTGCCGAATTTTTACGTTGACTTCGTCATACCGCGTCGCCGAAAATATCGACCCCTTCGAGAGCCTGCTGTCTCAGACGGAGATAGCGTAGACGCCGCCGGCGAGGCGGGTATTCCGAGTCCTTCTTCTACTCTGGGCGGTGCGACGTGGCCTATCCGTGATGGAGTGGACCACGGTCAGCCCAGTCACGGTGACCTCCGTGGGCCCCCCGATGGTGCCAGCCGAGCCGCCACGGGTTGGCCAGTATCCAGAGCTCCCGGCTGTCCGCCCGTATCCGGCTTTGATCCCGCAGCATTCAGACCGCCCCCCTGTTCTGGTCACAACGATACGGGCGCAATGGCTGGGCCACCAACGGCGCCGCAGGGGCGTATAGGCACGGCCCCACCAAACGCGCCCCGGGGCCCTCGCGGATGGCGGGCAGAGTTGCCCGTGCGACCGAATCTTAACGGGCCACGTAATAACCAAGGCAACGGAGGTGAAAAGTCAGTGGTATATGCTTTGATAAATGGGATAGTGTGTCACTTGACGATTATCCGACCCCTTGCACCCATGGGATAACCGGGCATCACGCTAATTTTTCTCAATCAGCTCCTCTAGGCCTGTCGTTAATCATAATCAAGTCTCAGGAAGTAGCGACGAACACCCGCCGCTTACCGGCCATACAACACCATGCCCACCCGTTCCTCCTCCCGCCAGCAGGGGCAACTATTCCCTCCTCGGCCCAGACAATCATCTTCCCCCTGGCGCCGTCAGCTATTATTTCTCCGTCCAGGCGATAAGTGACCCCGACAACCCAAGCGAAACGGACATTGCCCTTCTAGACCTCTTTGGGGATGGCCCGGGCGGCCGTCTGTTCCACGTAGATCTCGATTTCGTGGAGTTCAAAACCTACATAAACTGGCACATACGGGGCTTGGGTATAGAGCCCACGAATCTTCTTTCAGCGGACAGCTGGCGGCCGGTGACAAGGCGGATGTGCCTGTTTTTCCGCTGGCTCCTCAGCAGGAACGAGTGGCCGTATGGTTCCAAGCTCCCCGAGTGTGTGTGCGAAGAGTGTCGCTGTCGCGACTGCCTGTACTCCTCATCCCACTGCTTCGCACATCCGCTCCCCCTGGCCGTGCAGCCGCCCCGGCCATGGCTTGCTCGACGCAGCGTATACCCGACGGGATTGAACCCCGCCGTACCTAGTCCATTTCCCTTCACCATACCTCTTCCCAGCGTCGTCCGTGATAGAGAAGGACGCCAGCCGGCAACGCTGAGAAGCCTCGTAGCCAGCAGCTGGCCGGAGCCGGCGCCGCACTGCCCGAACCAGGCCGCCGCGTTTCAGGCGAGCCGGGACGGCGTCTTCGGCCACATCGGGGACCGATTGGAACGACGATGTCCGCGCCAAGAAGACGGGGACAGACAGGACGAAACCTGAGCCGGAGCCAGAGATGGAGCTGGAGGTGTGGGAAGACGGGGAAGAGGAAGGAGAGAAGAGGGAGAAGAGAAAGGAGCGAAGGAAGAGGAGGAGGAGGGGCGAGAAGGAGGTAGCGGGGATAAGAAGGGCAAGCCACAAGCCGTCTAAGGGGTTGCCGCTAGAGTGCCTCTTCGTTTGCCAGCTGGCCCCACCCACGTACCCGCCGTTACGGATGAGGTTGTTTTAACGTCGCTTCTCATATTTCGTCGTGGTGCAGAGTGGTTGCCGTACGATGCTAGGTGTTGGTGGATCAGGCGCTTTATTTTACTTTTGTATACATTTTACATGCAAGGCATCTCCAGGCAGTTAGGTCTGTGAAATTCTGTCAGTCTCTCTCATTTATACACATTAAAAAACGCGGTGTGAACCATTGAACGAGAAACACGGTAATTCCATTAAAGCAATAACTAAATACAATAAACTTATACCGTTTACCCCTACCGAAAGATAATGCAGCCATCTATCTACTGGCTCCCATTACAATTGTAGGATCCTTCTTGAAAAATATCATGCTTCCCTGCGCCGGTTCATTTATCAAGAACAGGTACCCATCCGGTGGCAGTCTCGACGGCTTTCGAGCCACATACCCCTATTTGCCAAGGTACGACCCAGGGTCCTCTGATTTCGGTGCCGGTAGGTACCGCATGCGGCTACTCGAGGCTCATTCCGTACCGTACTATAAGAACGACAGCGATCGCTGTTAAAAGACCTTCGTACGGCATGGATTTGCTCTGAGATCCCTGTTCTTACCCTGTTAAGGAAAGGGGTCGTCCGGTGACGCTGGGAGGGACAAATGGCAAAATACTGGGTCGCTGGAAGCTGGGTAGGAAATACAAGGTATAAACCGAGCCCTCGTTGATTCCTGAACCTTACAACTTACGACTTATTGGGTTCCTTCTCTGACATTTATACCCACTCACTCCTGCCACTATAGCCTTTGCAGTAAGGTTACTGCTAGTTGCAGCTACCTATCGTTGAAAACCCTAACAACTTAGCGTCGACTTGAGGTTATCTAAGGGAGGGACGCTACGGTGGCCTCTACTATAAACAATCAGTCTTTCAGGCTCTTCGCGCGGTTGTCTCAGGGTTTAGCGAGGCTTTCGCGTTGCCACGATGTAGCCAGGCGGTCGAGGGGAAGCTGAACGTCAGGGTTTAGAGCCATCAATAGGGGAAGTTAGAGTAGCCTAGATACTGAGAAGGCAAACTCAGCACCAGAACACGAGTTTTGTTATATCTGCCTTCGTTTAGAGAACTTTACTCCGAACGAGTCTACATACGAAGACGAGCATGAGCCAGTACAAGACAGATTGAGTGAGTTCGATGAGCCCATCTGCGAGGTCTTACACGATTCTTGATTCATGCGTCGGGGATATTACAGGATAGGATATTAAAGCATACGGGCGTTTGTCATTTCCCTAAGTCTCAAGCTTCCCATCATGCTGCGTAGAAAACCCAGCGAGGCGCGTAAGCTCAAAAGGCATACTTAGACGACGGAAACCATGCTGCTATATACTACCATGAAACCAGGTAAACGCAAACCAACCTAAACACACACAGACGATCGACTCTCGCCGGTCGCTGATGTCGATGACAGGGGCCTTATCCCCGCAACCGAGCCTATGTATCGGCTTGACTATGGGACTCTCTCCTTTCAGATGATCATGACAATGTCTGATGACCCCGACACCGGGAGTTCCTGCGGCACGAGGCCACGCGGTCGCTCAGGGGCCGAGATGGTGGACGATGGCGCAAACCTTGCTTTTTGCACTCGGTTAGCGCAACAGTTTTTCTTAACTGTAAGCGCATCTGTTCCAGCGATAGTAGAGCATCATGCCGAAGGCTTTCATTGATACGACTTTATAAGAACGTTTGCAGGCACATACAAAGACAATAATGGTTTAATTCCGGACAAGCATAATTTTTGCGTCTTGCCTTGTTGAGGAGACGGTAAGTTCGGGGTGGTAATACATTTGCTCCAAGCAAATCTCAGTCTGACCTGTTTTACACTCTCTATTAAAAAGTAGATGTTCCATCAATCTTCGGCGTGTTAACGTAACGCACAGTTCCAATGTGGACATTAGTGGCCTCAGAAATATAGACAATTCTAGTAGGAAAATTTGATGCCGGCGTCCCGTGTTAATCTAGAAAGGCAATTTAAGATTTGGGCTATCTCTTTCAACTCCTCGGAAGCGAACACTCAGAACCTGGATCCGGGGAGCGGAAAATTTGTTGCAACAACCTGTCGAGATCTTCTAGGATCAATCTCCTCACCGGAAGGGTCGATTTGCATAGAGCCACAACAGTTTTGACGAAGAGCTTCAACAACTCGATATCCCCGAGCGGGACGTATTTGTCGTAGGGCCAATATTCCATGATTAATGTGTGCTGCCCAGGGCTATGGAATAGGGGCACTGCAGCTTGCGCCAGATTATATCCTGAGTTCCACGAGCAAATGTCGAGGCACTCGAGGTTTGTGTAAGCCGAGATGTCGAAAGGACGAGCTACGTCAGGTATTCCTTCTAGCATTCCCAGCTCGATCCGACGGAGAGAGAATCTCTGGTGGGCAAGCATCTGGAAGAGCGACTCGAAATTGAAATGATGATAACGCATGGGCAGAGGGTTCTTTCGGACGGCGTCGGTAATGGAAAAATCTTCAAGGGCACAGGGCCATCGGAGGAAATGAGGGCAGAGCTCGTGGGCTGTAGTACTATTTGTATACTCGGATGTGGGTAAGTGGAGCAGCTCCAAGTTTGTCCTACGTGGTGGCTACGAGCGAGATGTTGCAATGAAGGACGAATATGTTATAGATACTTCAAGTAATGAGATTCAATAGGCGTACACTTACTGGGTCGATTGACAAAACTCCTCGTCATCGTCAGCTTCAAAGACATGCGCCAGTGTTAGGCTTCTTATCGTGGGCGAGTTGATCTCCTAAAAAAAATCCTGGCTAGTGAATCTAGGCGTCGAAAAGGGGATATCATAGCTATCAGGCATCGGCGGTAAAATACAGCTTGGCCCCATGGTGTAGAGGGGCGGCAGAAGTGGCATGCGTCATAAAGAAGCTCGTCAGGCAACGTGAGGATGTACGGTCTGGAAGACCCTGGTTTAATGGGGGCCTGCAAGTCGACGATGACCAGCTGCTGTGTTTCGGAGGCGCCGAGGTGTGTTTCTCGGAGATTTCTGGGTCACCAAGGCATTGTGACCTTTGGGGTACTGTTGAAGCTGATGGACGAAAGAGTATTGACACACGCGGGGCCACTAGATCACCACCACGACAGACGACATCCATCCATCAGGCGGAGATGCAGACTTCTCGTGTTGCTATGTTGAAGGAAGTTTGGAACGGGACAGACTTGGTCTGGATAAACAACCATTAGGTAATTAGATAGCGAGAGGGGGGAAAGAAAATCGCTGTGGCGGGTCTCCCAGGTTCTAGCCCTACCATACTTTCTACATCCAGGCCGTGCCTTCGTGACCTCCGAGAAAAAAGACATGGGTGACGTCTTCCAATTCCAAGCAGGTATCTTCGAAGGTAGGTATCTCGTCTCTACCGTCTGCTCTTTGTTTAGGGGGCAACCTTCCGTTGACACATCGTCATCCTTTGCCAAGTCCAGCCCCACTGCGGCGGTGAATATTGATTACTAGACCTTCAACACACTCGTGGTGACAAGGCCGATGTAAAAATACGCCATGGCTTTCCTGGTGCTCGTATCCCTGGCTGCTCTGACATATAGCACGTGCTTAGGTGACTATAACATCTCAACAATATTTTACATGAAGGATTCACATATCCATGCGATGAAATTTGAGAATATTTGGAGATCTTTTCCCTAATTCTCGTCGGAAAGCCGCTTCAGGTGCGGATATATCTTTCAGAATCCGGCCCAACTCCAAGATCATGCAATTCTACAGAACTAACCCCCCCACAATGCTATCTAATATCCGTACCCCTTTCTACTCTGGTAAAGGCTGTATCATATCTGCCTAACCTACTATGGTCTGTTCTACCGCCGAGCTTTCAGCATATCTTGGAGGTATTTCGCAAAGGTCTTTTTCTCCGTAGATGTAGTCATCGACCGCAAGAAGCCCTCTCCGTCGATGCCAAGCGCCGGGAATACTGTGGTTTGCAGGTGCTGTATGAACCTCTCTCCTGTCTTCAGGTAGATAGTCTGTTCTAGGCCTGCGATCTCGTTCAAGACCTGTCTAGACTGCGCGTCAGACGTGGGCTTGAATTCGGGATCTTGAATGACCTCCCAGCACACCGGATGAAATCGGTCAATCAGGAACTGATCAAATCCGGGAATAACGGGCGAAGGAGATCCCGATGGGGCAGTCGGGTTAGCAGAGATGTTGGCAATATCTGGGCCACCCCAGACAGCTGCCATTCTCGCAAGCTGGGCAAAAGCAAGTCGGCTCGCCGGAAGATTACCGGACCTGTGGCCTACTTCTTTGGCCATCGACACAATCGAGTTAATCAGCGCATCAAAGAAGCCCTGATTGGCCTCGGAAACAAGAACCCCACCGAGGTCGTTGTTGAGAATGATGCCAATGAACGTCAAGTATTCGCGTCGAAGTTCGGCGAGCTGGATTTCGTCGTCAGTGCCACTGATCGGTTCCGAGAGTCCGCCGAATACTCTCTGTAGCAGAGGCGTAAGTAAGAGATTGAGCACGTCATAGATCTCGGTTTTGAAACCATAGACGACCTGATCCAGGAGTCGAAGAAACATGGCCATCTCGTCCTTGGACGAACTTTGGGACAAGAGTCCTTCGATCCACTGAGGAAGCTGGGGTAAGACGGCAGCTCCCAGAACGCCCAGAAGACGAGAAAAAGCGGACCGGCAAGCAGTTCGGATATCTGACGAGCCATTGAGCTCGCTCAACGCAACCAATATAACTTCAGCCGCCCGAGAGAATTCGTCAGATACCACCTTATCCGGCGGCCGACGCTGATTCGCCGAAGTGGCTCCCGGAGTCCAGTCGGAAAAGCCATGCGCCAAGGTGCCTAGCGCCATGATGATGTGGTGGATCTGGAGGACAGCCTGGGCATCCCCTGCCTGCGCTCTCTGGCGATTCTGATTTAAATCGGAGAATAGCGGCTCCATCACTGACCGGGCGTAGATTGCTTGTTTATCAGGGGGCGTGCTTGTCGTAGACGAGATGCAACCAATCGCTTCGTAGAGGTACAGCTGGCTCGTAAAGACGGCATCTGCTGAATTATCAGTTTCGTCCGACGACATGTCATCGTCGGCGTCTTCGCCGGGAACCTCTGCCTTGATAGGTAGTAGGTCACTGATGGACTGGATAATCGTCTCGGCCACGTTGCCCACCTGTGCCCGTAAGTGCTTGACGAAGCGATGGAAGAGATACCACGATCGTGTGCGGATCCGAACGTGATCGTGATGCACCAGACGGACGAAGTTTTCCAAGACCTGGCCTATAAGATGAGTCTGAGTCTCAAAGAATGCGCAATACCGGACGCAAATTTCCATGTACTGCAGGAGAATGGCCGGGTGAGAAAAGTTCGCGATGCCTGTATCCTGGTCAGCAGAGAAGATAAGAAGGTCGGACTGAGTTCACTATACCAGACTCCACCATCTTCGTCATCATGGCTATGAGTCGCTCGGAGGCAGTCGTATTCTGTTGGTTCTTTCCGCCAAGCGCCTGACTACTGGGCATCGCGAGTTCACCAAACAGGAACATTTCATGTAGAGCCAAATCGAGATCTCTCCAGTCCATCTGGGATCCCTGCTGGTCCAGCCTCTGGAACGTAGTGCCAACGAGATTGCTCAAAACCTCGATATAGAGGTTCTGGTCTACAGCGGCCACGCTCTTTTGGAGAACCTGCAGTCTCTTCCGAAGCTCTTGGAATTCGGCCTCGTCGGTCTGCTCATCTTCGTTGCCCCAAGATGAAGTCTCATCATAACGCATCTTCATTATGACGGCATCCAGAACGGGCGGTAACACCTCAGAAAAGGCAGCAGGCAGCTCGGGTAACTTGCGAAGATACGTGAGGACGTCGGTGAGAGATGGTATGACGGTCGAACATATCTCGTCGTATTCGTCCGAGAAGAAGCGCAACAGAAGCGGGACAAAATCGTGAAGGAGCTGGTGCGCTTTGACCCTAGTAGCATCATCAGTAGATCGATCCTCCAACACCCTGACCAGGTCGGCTACTACGGTGTTGATTAATTTAGCAACCGCTTCGGCCAAGTCCGTGTCGTAGCGAGGCGTGCCCTTGAATTCGTTAAGCGGAGGGCTGGCGATGAGCTGGGAAATAATGTCTCGGAGATTCAGGAACGAGATCATCTCCGTCTTATCGGCTGGTCGCATCTTCTTGCCGACGACCTCGTTGAAGGCATCTATCGCCGCATCTCGAACCTTGTCCTCACTGCCGGACTCGTTGCTCCGCCCCACCAAAGGCAATATCAAGTCCAACACGCCGTCGCCGATTATCAAAGTGATGTCGATCCAGCTGACCCATTTCCCGATGACTTTCAGCGTCATCTCGACAATTCCGTCGTTCTGATTCCCGTACAGGGCGAGGATGTCTTTCCAGGACTGTACAATCTTTGGTACGTCGCGTGCCCTCATTAAATCCTTGAGTTCTGTGTGCAACTTGCCCTGGCTGTCCTGGCGCATGACCATGACGTCGGCAATCTCGTCGTGAATGGAGCCGAGAATACGTAGGTACAAGACGACTCCGGTGACATTATCCCTGCAGTCGCTGCCCGGGAGGACTGTTAGGGCCAAAAAGTCATCTATAAAGCTTTCCCAACCCTGGCTGTAGAGAGCAACAAAGAGGGTGGTCAAGGTTTGCGTGAGCTTGTTCTGAATGCTGGGCGAATCGGTTTGGGTCTGCTCGTTGACCCCGTAAGTCTTTCGGACATAGTCGAGCAGGGCTTCCCTGAGGAAGAGTAGGCTTTGCCGATCTAGCGACTGTATCTGAATCGCGTTATTGACAATCTCTAACGTGACTAGGCGGACAACTTCGGTTGTCTTAGGCGTTCGAGTAAACAGCGAAACGCAGATCTGCCAGGCCTGAGGGTCGGTTCGTAGTTGGTTCAGATATTCAAATGCTTGGTTCTTTAAACTCTGATTTGATGAGGGATCCCAGGCAATTTGGATGGCACTTTCGATCTATAAACAGGGGAAGAAGGACCTAGTTAGCGACTAACTGACGAGGACAATGGGCTATATTGCCTTGCTAAATAAGCAAAGCACAGTACAGAAGGCAGACCACATCCTACGTACCTGGGACTCCATCTTGCCCGGAAGATACTGTGCAACCGCAATCAAACCCCTCGGTATCGATGGAAACAGGTGGCGGTTACGTCAAAGCAATGTCGACCATGTAAAAGAAAGCTGCTATGATCCTGGCAGCCGACAACCGGGTTCATGCAGCATGCTTGACCAAGAGTCGGAAAAACCGCAGCTCAAGGAAGTCGGCAACTATGGTAAGCAGAAGGCATGTGACCTGGCCTGTATCTTCAGCGATGGTGACGGAACAAGTAGACGCGTATTCAGAAGGAAGGTTTCCAGGTAGATAGGTACAAAGTATGTGACTTTTGATGGTTTAACTTATGTAGGTAAGGGGGTCAAGGTTGGCTGAAGTTTATGATGTATGATGTATGATGCAGGCACTCAATGGAATTGGGCAGCGGCAGTTGGTGGGTGGGTGGGTGGTCGGTCGGCGGCGGGGGAGGGGAAGAAAGAAAATGATCATCAGCCAGCCCTTTGGCTACTTTCAGGCTTGCTGACGGCTGATACTTATCGATAAGATAAGAGAAGAGGTTCCCGGTTCCCTAATTCCCAAATCCATAACGCGCTACATATCATGGTGGATCAAAAGATCTTATCAATATCTCTAAAATACAGGTAGCTCATCAATTTACCCCTATGCTGGCGTATTCAGCTGCCATCTTTCGCGATGTAACTCCAAGGATATCATGCCCTTAAGTCTCTCCGGCTAGGTGGTGAATCGGGTCTCTAGTATTAAGGGTCACTCATATCCTACGTGCTAGCTCTACGTCCTACGTTGTACTGTAGCAGATGCACATATATCTACCAACCTAGGCGCATCTTGGAACCGACGGTGCTTCTACTAGGTATCTAGGTAGGCATGTCTGGATTGTGAAGACGTGGATCTTCAGCTCAAGCGAGACGCGGCGTCAGCACCCTGAGGGAGTGCCGTTCGGCTATTCTGGATAGATGTAAACTGAAAAGAGCGTCACCGGAAACGCACGTGCCTTTCCAGTTCGTATACTACCAAAGGGGCTCTATATATACACATATATATCATTACTCGCATCGACTCAGCAAAAACTGCCCCGCAATGATATCTAATTTCTGCTTTCAGTAACTCGTGGCGTAGCAAGAGCCATATTCTTTACATGGAACAGCCATATCCTGCACAACGCGCGGGAGCAGATCTCAAAAAGCTACATGGGATAACTGCGCGTTAGGACATAAGCTGCAGTTATTTTATCGAAACTACGGACCTCCTTACAAGATGCCCTCAAATAGACATATAGAAAGAACTCCATACTATGGTCCGACTATGGTACTTTAAGCACCACACGGAATACATAATAGGCCGTGCCGCCGAATGCATGGCCCATCCATCCAACTGGGTAAGTCAGTGAGATCGGGATGCTCTTTATCTAGACCGGTGGATGAAGACGTGGGTAGTCCGGGCGAATGAACCTCAGTATCCTTCAATTTTTCTTAAACCGCCATCGCTACAACGGCGAATAGCTGCCTAGGTAGGTAGTACAGCAGGCACTGGTCATAATAGTTGTGCCTTCAATATTCATTATACGGCAACCAAGTATACCTTATGGTTGACTCTTTGTCGGATTCCCATATTTCGACCGCTGGATATGAAGGTGGCTTACTTATATTGGCCAAACCTGTACGAAAACATGGTTCGGCCGAGTATCCCCAAAGATCGAGGGCGGCCATTCGCAAGATAGTTACATCGCCATGGGCGCTCGTCTTCCAACACGCTTGACGCCTTCGTTGATCCAGGATATCAGGTTGGGGATCATTCGAACTGATCAGAACCTTGCACCCGGCGATGGGCTCCCACGCACCACCATGCAGCATGTCAACACCATCTATGGGCTATACAGGAACCCGGTGGATATCGAACAAAGTCGGAGGGCCGGGTAACAATTCAAACGCGGAAGCCGGTTATGGGACTCAACAGGTGGCGTAGGTACCGCGAATCCCAACTCGTCGCGCATCGCTTTGCGTTGTCAGGTGGTAGATTTCGTCGTCGAAGCTTTTGAAGGCTCTGGAATCGAAATGACCATCGTTGCGGGGGGGGGGGGGGGGGGGGGGG
>QJNX01000314.1:49500-70137 GCA_004155925.1 Monosporascus sp. MG133
CCCCCCCCCCCCCCCGGTGATTCTTCGGGACACCAGCTTTTGGATTTTATACTCCGACAGCCAACATTGACACCATGAGTTACGCGGAAACGGCCCCGTCCATTACCCATGATGAGAAAAGCTCAAAACTGACAATGACGGCAATATCCCAAGGTGTCTCATTTTTTCAGTCACAAGCAGCAGCGGGGATTGAACATTATACGAACATGAAATCCATCGGCACCTCTCACGACTGCGAATTGCTCAAGTACCACACGCAAGAGCAAAGACATCGCGTGGGCGTTTGATTTGAGAGAACTGGGAGATGACTTCGACATGCAAGCAGTGTTGAGTCCCGAAATGGCTGTGCTCTTAGAAAACAACCTCGAGATAAAGTTGCTTTGAGCTCGTCAAGACCGGAAGCTGAAGGTATACCAAGAGCGTAATCAAATTTTCACTGAGACGCGCCGCGACCCGAAGAAGGAGGTGGCGAATACAGTCCCTAATAAATGACAATATGTATCAAACAAGCCGCATTACGCGATGGACTTGGCATCTTTTGGTAGGAAGCGTCCGACATCTTAACTCGTAAAAACTAATTTCTTATGTACCGAGTATGGAGCACGTACGTGTAACCCGCATCCCCCTATTCTCCACGTCCCGGGTTTAGAACAGTTAGCCAAGGCGGTCTGGCGGTTTGGAGTCTCCGGAACTGGGAGGCGACCTCAGACCTACTCTGGACCAACCCTACAAACCAACCTGCCAACCTGGAGTTCGGGTTGGAATGGATCAGGACGAACACAACGCCGGCTAATCATATCGACAATTTCGATGATATGCGCGCTCCGCACGCGTCTACGAACTTGCCAAGGTTAAGAGAAATTTATGCATATGTTTCCCATAATGATGATTTATCATATCTTGGACTTGCGACTGGTCAGCACCCTGGCAGTTTACTATGTACGAAGTCCGGTTTTATTGCCTTTAATAAATATGTATGTATGTGAGAACACCTTCATAAGGCAGGACCACCGTCGATCCCCATTGAATCCACGTCGCACGATAAAAGCGGCGGCTCCACACGGCTCCGGGCTCTCGATTCTCGATTCTCGAACGATCCCAGTTTAAAATTTAGTCCGAAGCAAACAGTTGCTTGCGCGGTTCTGGCCACATAGGAGGTAGGCAGATTGACCACTGAAAGGCATTAAAAGCTTGCTCCATTGGAAGCCATATCGTATTTGGAGTCGCTAGCAACGAAAATGGCGGCCTCGATCTCTTGAGCGGTCAATGATCAGCCACCCCACAGGCCACTTATATAGGGCCTTGGCAATACAGGGGATGGGCGCCTACACTATCCCGTGTGCCAGTTTACTTTCGCTTGTTCTTCTGGACGAGAAGTTGCACAAGGCGGATATCCCCTCTGTGATAATACCTATTTCAGAGAGACGACAGGGTCGGAAGAGGCCCACTCTTCCAGAGCGTGAGATGACCCAATTACCAGAAGAGGTGGAAAATACGGAGGAACGTACCTGCATTAGCGTAGTACTTACGAATTCGATAGAAGGCGCACCATTGGAAGGAGGAAGGGACTTCTTCCACTCCTTTCGCACCTAATGACAGTCTAAGAAATTAATCGCGGCGTCGGCGGGCGAGTTAGCGTGGATATCCGTTTTACGTAGCCCGAACAGACAAACAAATTCATTAAGACCTCTGGAGAAACACCAAAACATGCGTCCCTATCGTATCGGCAATGGTTCCTGGGTGGCAGGGGTGTTTCTGCACGAATCGAAATTCCACATGGCGGGTATTCTGTCCGCCGCCCGCCACTCCTATTCTTGTTATTCAAGCCGTCAGAGGAGATACCTAATGTGTGGCTGATACTCCCTTTCGATGGTATTCCTCTCTCCAGATGGGTGTCTCTTTCCAAATGGGGTATCAATGGCAACAAAGAATAGATTACGTAGTTAATTGTTAACTCATCAAGTTTTCACGACCCAACAGCAAGCTGTCTTCCCCTCCTTTATTTATGGCAACAAAGCAGAACAGAGACAGCCCTGAGATTGTCATGTCTCAACATCTTCTCACCCTGTTCTCAATGAAAGCCCACACTCAGCCTTGTCCGTTATCCCCCCCCAGTCAAAGCACTTTTGCCACTTATTTTCCCCTGTGCTAGCGCCATATCTTCTTATCCCTTCAGCCCTTGCAGTCTCTGCCGGCACGGCAGCCATGGTTGGGTCAGGGCTGTGGAGTACCACCCATGCAGGCGGGAGAGAAAGGCTCTCCTACACCAGAAATCACCACCCAACATCCAGCTGGGGACCCTAAGCGCTGGAGGCAATAGCCTCGTCCAAGAGATCTGTCGACGGGGATCGGTTCTCCAATGAGATCGCGAGATGGTCCGGTACAATACCTCTTCAGCGCCTTTGTGGGCATGCTCCGTGGCCACTCTTTGCCGCAATCTCCCGTTTGCCCATTGTCCCATTATACTATCTATGCGCTTCACCGAATCTCTCGGCCGTCATGTATGGTGTGCATGCGAATCTCACAGCTGCAGGGATCCCAGGGACAAGCTCGACATGCTGCTCAGCAACCTGCTAAATTAGGATCCCTCGATCCCCTGCTTCAAGTGGACCGGTGGACTTCCACGGCCGATCCAACTTGTCTTCCTCATCCTCTCCGCCGCCGCAGAGCCGTTTTCTCCTAGTCCTTGTGGAAACGCTAATTCTGCAGGCCCATGGCAGGTCAATGTACTGTAATTTCCCAGAAGCACACGACCTCCTGTTCTTTGTGCGTCCATCACCTATTAATACCGACGCCCTCCTTCACCCCAGATGCTTTCCCTTCTTCCCTCCTCAGCCAAACAGCCATTTCAAGCACTATAGTCTTTGACTCAAACCTTGACTTCGGTCGTCCACTCTTTCACACAGCTAATTGCTTAAATCTCTAATCACATTCCTTAATTTAATACCCGTTCTTACTAGAACAATCAACCTTCAAGATGCGTTTCGCCACTACTGCCATCTTCGCCGGTGCGGCCACCGCTGCCAGCACCGTGTACTCCACGGACTATGTCACCGTCACCTCGTGCGGACCTACCGTCACGGACTGCCCGGCTTCCTCCACCGCCACCTACACCTCGGTGTACCCGACCACGGTGCCCGAGGATGTTCCATCGTATCCTACGGAAATTCCCTCGGACGTCCCATCGTATCCTACGGAAGTTCCCTCGGACGTCCCGGAGGCTCCTACCGATTACCCTGAGGTTCCCGAGGTCCCGTCCTCTACTGTTTACCCCACAGTCTCGGTTTCTACCGCGGTTCCTTCGACTGACGTCGACGTGCCGTCTTATCCTACGCAGCCGCCGCCTCACAGCTCTGACGTGCCTGAGAAGCCGACCACCTACTCTACTGTGAAGTCTTCGACTGAGGACAAGCCCGAGATGCCTACGACGTATCCCGAGGTGCCGCCCACGCACGTGCCGGAGCAGCCCAGCACGTATTCCACTGTCCACCCTACGCCGACTGAATACCCTCAACAGCCCCCTGTCGAAACGTCGGAGAAGCCTGAGCAGCCGTCCACCTATCCTCCCGTCTACCCTACCACCTCTGTAGAGCAGCCGTCGTACCCCACAACTGTGCCGACTTGTGAGTATTTTTCTGAGCCGGAGTATGTTCGTATGCTAATTTGAGATAGACTACCCGACGGCGTCGATGGAGACCGTCACGAAGCCCACTATCCTTCCTACAGGAACTGGCGTTCCCAGCGTCCCTCCCACCGAATATCCCACAAATATTCCCATTGCCGCTGCCGGCTCGGTTAGCGGTTCTGTCGCCGCCGCCGCCTTCGCTGGTGTTGTTGCTCTTCTCTTCGCTTAAATTGCTCCGGGCTTTGGAATTTGAAAGCCTGGAAGGCGATGACACTTATGACCTTGTGCTCTTGTCATAATGGCGTGGCTACTATGCATGTACTTAATCTTCTAGTATATACGGGTATTGAATACCTTAGATACAGCAATAATTCGGTGTTCATTCTATGGATTCTTTTGTTTCGTGATGTGCTCGTTTCTCCGCTGGTAGCCCTTATCCCTTTAGCCTGGATGAAAATGCCACTTTCTGTTCTTCGTCTCTGGGTTTTGTCCCCTGTTTCGTTTTATCCATTTGTGGGCAATTGATATTTGGCCGGGAGCATTTCTGACTGTTATTTCTTGTAATTGCTTACTATTCGTACGAACCCCCCTCCCCCCAATTCAAAGGTGTTGGTAATAACACTAATTGATGTGTTGAGGAACTAGAAAACCATGGGGGGTGCGGATTATTTTTACTACCACCTTTACCTCCCATTCCACGAAATACTTTGCTGCCATTTGTGTTCCCCAAAGATCCAAGCAACAAAAGCAAGGTCTTGGCAGGGGGCTGAGGAGTACGCTTAGCTCAAGTTGGCATCCTCGGAAATTACCCCTTCCCGCTCATGCACCCCGGTGTCTTGCCTGTGCCACCGCCATCGGCGTGACTTGCTGTTTTTCTGTTCGTGCCTGTATTTGTTAAAATATGTCTTTGCAATCCCGCCCTTAATAACTAAGGGGTACGTAGCGTCACATACCAGCCCAATGTTTCTTCTCAGCCAGGGACCCCACCTGGAGATTGAGAACATCCCCGGAATTACTGTACTCTGTCTATGCCTCGGCTCCGTCGGGCTCTGCTGCGCGTCTAGCGTAGCAGACATAGGGACGTAGCTATCTACCATGCATGAAGCGCATGAGAGAAGGTCAAGCAAGCAAGTTGGATCTTTCGTTGCGCGACCGGAGTCGAGGCCCCGTTTTTTCTGCTGTACTGCATAACCTGATGTCCTGGAGCGATGCACGAAATTACTACTGTTGCATTTGTCAGGTCCGAGTCGCTCATTTCACCTACTGTGAATGTCACAAGCAGGAAACCTGAACTCGTCTAATAAAGATCAGCTCCTCGCTGTCCAATTCAAGAAGGCCGCAACACTAACCTAAATTTCCCGGTACCTGACGGAAAACACCACACCAATAAGATACCGAGACTTTACTCCGGAATCAGCTAGCAGAACCCCGTGTATTGGATAGGTGTCTCCAAGCTAGCTGGATACGCTGCCATGTGACGCAGCCGGACCGTTATCTTCACATCTGTTCATCCCATGCCGAATCGTCGAACCCGAGCTTCGATAGTTTGATACGTTTGGCTCTTTGGCGTCCATTCCCCGGCCCAGTTGAGGTCGTTGGCTTTTAAAGCCCCGTGGATCGCCACATACGTAGGAAAGCGTCCCACCCCTTACTTAACCTTAAAACTTTAATCGCACCTCCTTCATCTAGGAAAATCGTCCGTCTTACTTTTCGGGATCGAATAATAAGGCTTGGCCAGCAATAGTATTTCATTATTCATTCACGCAAATAATATAAAACCTTCATTATTCTGATTTTATTTTGAAATACTAGCGATAGCATACCCTTAAGTACTAAGTGACTACCCAGCTAGTTACGAGAAGCTCAAACCACCTCCGAAGCCTGCTTGCCCTGCTTGTCCCCATTGCAAGAGTCGCATTAACGGTTTCCTGCACACCGTGTACTGATATGACCGAGTTTACCACACTTGAGGCAGAACTCTGTAATAATCAGCTGCTTTCCCTTGCGATGGGTGTGGTAGATATCATAGATCTCGCGAGTGTCGCGATTGGCGGCTGGTGCGCGCCAGTCCTTGAAGGATGCCTCTCGTAATAGGTAAACCTCTCCTTGTTTACCACGAGTTGTTGCAAGACATTGTCGCTTCTTCTCGCCGATGAAACCCGGGTTTTTGCTACGTACGGGATCTATGAATGCGACATCGACTTCATGGCCCTGTGACCCGTCCAGAGTGCGGATGTCAATGCGGCTCCAGTCCAGGGTATCAGCACGATGATAAATCGTGTCGCTCTTTTGCCGGTGGAGGTACAATGAGAGTTGAGCCTTGTAGAACACGAATATGCCGATGCGTCCGGGTTTTCCATCAACTCCAACGAAGTCGGCGGTGCCGAGTAACTTGCTTGCTAAGCCCAATACCGCTTGAACGTGGACAGGATTAGTGAAAGACGTTCCGACACGTCTCTCCTCAGAATTCTCGATGTCAAGGACAACCCGGTTACTCTTCAACGTCAGTGCAGTGGACGGGTGGATTGTTCGCAGCCAACTGGAAACCACTTTGACGTGGGCGGGCCACTGCTCCTCATTTCCCATCGTCATCTTGCCATCGTAGAATTGTCGTGACGGGAGTTTACTGAGATTGCCGTACGAGCGATGATTGACCGTGAGGCCTCGACAAGCGGCACCGGATCTATCAGCTCTCTCCAACAAGGATAACTTGATTTGGCCGGCGAACGGAGCGACGAAGCCTTCTCTTCCGTCTATTCCGGTCTTCTCCGTCTTAACAACTGGACCTCGCTGGGCGATATCCCCAACGAGGACTGCAGCCTCCACCGAAGGGAACGATGTCAACGTCATGATAGTGGTAATCTCCCTTTGTCGGGCTTGCTCATCCATGATAATGAGTGTAGGCTTGAAAAACTCTCTGAGCAGGTTCTCGCGCGCGACAGCCGGCGTGGCAATGACTATGTCCGCGTCCCGTAGAAGGTTGCCATAAGCGGTCTTCAATTCTTCCTTGGCCGGAGTAACCAGTAACTGGGCGATTCGGTTGTCCCCGATGGACCTCTTTCGAAGCTTACGTAGTTCAGCGAACTGGTCAGGGCTAGAGTCCACCATGTCGAGAACAGATTTGTGGATGGAGCGCTTGTCGAGACCCTGGTGCGCTCGTCTTTTCTTGTCCGCGTTTGATATCTTGTAGAATGCGTTGAGGATCGAATCGGCAACGAACATCGTCTCGAGCGTAGGCTCTTCGGTGGGGCGGAACTCAGCATCGTTTTGAGGAGTAAGCAGCCTTCGGGTACCTGCTGAGATCTCCACCGAGATGCCGAAAACTCTCTCCAGCTTGGGGCGTCTATCTTCAGGCCACGAGACTCTATCGAATGTCTGTTCGATCTTTCCGACGTAGTCGTCAAGCGCCTGGTTAGTGGGGGCGACGATCAAAACCTTTGGACGCTGTTCACCAGACTCCCGGGGCTGTCGAGACTCTAGGTGGCTGAGCAGAGTAAACACTGCCCAACTAGACTTTCCCGCACCAGCTACACCGGGAACGAAGAGCAAGCCAAGGGGGCAGCGAGCCAACGCCCTATACGTATCCTGTTGCGACGAGTCAAGACCGTTCCACAATTTTTGGAGATAGTGAGGCGCCTCGTTTCGCATTACTCGAGCCATAGCAGGGCGAACTTTGAAGAGGTCGACAATGTCTTCATCCGCGACGGATTCAAATGATATGACGTAGTGTAAGATGGCTTCCGACCGAGGGTGTGGCTTCATGTATGCTAGATCCGGTGCACATCGTGGATACTTTGCCTCAGCGAAAGCTTGGATCTCCTGTCTCAGCGTCTTGTCTGAAAAGCGCATGGTAAATCGACAGGTACGACACTGGCTTTTGTCAAATGCCTCCCGGATGAAGTCGATGTATGGCTGACCAGCTGCTGGCTGAGGAAGCTCGACCTTGACAGGGCGGCGAGGACCACCGACTGCTTCATACCAGGGTTCCAACGGCAGTTTGGCAATGTAGATCCTCGCTCTGTGATCCATTGCAGGGAGGGCGGCGTCACTCTTGTATGCCGACCAGTACGTAAGACGCTCAGCCTCCTCATGATTGAGCGCGATGTACGGAAATATCAGGAAGTTATGGTGCTCTTTAATAAAGGCCTTCAAACTCGAATCTCGTTGGCCTTCATCCGCTACCTTGTGGAATTCGTAAACATCCTTGAGATCGGCGAGGATCTCCTCCTGGCGAGAATCTTCAATGCCGGGCTTGAGATAGTCGTCTTGGTTCAGGAATTCATCAGGATCCAGGCGACTCTTGACGGCGAGATCCATTCGTCGTATGATGAATTCATACATCTCGTGTGCGAAGTCAATGTTCTTATATCGCTCGTTCTTCACACGTTTGATCCCATTTATCTTGATCTTGCAGTTTTCGCCCTGGTCTGGGAGGAGATGATCACCTTCCTTATTGTACGAGACGAGGATGAAAGCCGTATCCGGATTTGGATCAGCTCCGGAAGCCGTTCGGAGCAGAGCGACCCGGCAGGTAAACTCCACTTGATTGAGTTCCTCGATCCATCCCTCGGTGTTATCAGCCTCGTCTACATTGCCGTAGACCTGATAAACACAGTACTGTCTCAGATTCCAGAACTTGACCATAGCAGGAACACTCTCGAGCGCTGGTCTACTGTAGACATTGGGCGGATCTCCGTAGTCGACTCCGTGACGAAGAATGGTACCAGCGTTGAGTACCTCGGCATTGGGAGCTCTAATGAACCAAAGTCTCAAGGGATCAGACTTTCTGCTCACCTCCCACAACCGCCGGAATTCCCACAGCACGGCCTCACGGGGTTTGCCCACAATCAGATCTGGGAACTTCGATAATGACTTGGTAACAGCCACAAGGTGATTCTGCGTCAGAGGTGAAACGTTTGAGCAGCTCAGTGGCGGCCTCCTTATTGAAGTATTTCATTCCAACGTCGCTGATACCGTCGAGGTAGAACTCAGCTCTGCCAAAATGGATGCGCTTGTCGGTGCCCGATAGTTGGTAGTAGTCCATGCTAAGCCTTCTGTAATCCAATCGGCAGGGAGACAGTCTGAGATGGAAATTGACGTCCGGGCGAACATGGTAGCCAAATCTCCCGATCGACTGTTGCGTCGGCCGAGTGGCAGGCTTCCCATTGATGAGAACAAGTGTGGGTAGCTTCTGGGTGAAATCGGGGTTAGCACCTGCAGGCAGGTCACTGAAGTCATCGAATAGCTATGTGGACAAATTAGTTACGACCCAACAGACAGAGCCTGACTAGGCAACTTACGTCATCTTTCTCGTCAGGATCATCTGCTCGTCCATCCTTCTGATCAGGATCCTATCACCAAGTCAGTAACGAGCTCTAACAGAGAGAAAACCAAGGGGATAACTCACATTGGGCGCAGTACCCTCGGGGGGTTCCTCTGTAACTGTTCCAGGTCCATCACCGACGGCACCCTATTACCAAGTCAGTAACGAGTCGATATAAACGTTGGATAATGCAGACGTGTGCAACGTGTATGGAAGTCGTAGTGGTGAGATAAGGTGAGGTGAAATGCGTCCTGAGGAGGGCCCGAGAAAATGTACAAAAAATCAAGCTGAACTTACAGCTAGAGTCACACCATCGTAGGAGTCATCAAGAGCGCCACCGCCGCAGTCACCAAGAGCAGAAGCATCCATCTAGAAGATACAGAGTCAGAAAACACAGCATGAAGTGGAAGAATCAGTAGAGAATGGTTGATAGTATAGCGAGAATGACGACTTACCCTAGGCGGACTATGATGATGGCGTAAGTATAGGCCAACGATTCTAATCTGAAGGATGGAAAATTTCCGATTAGTTGGCAGGCACCTCAAAGAACTTTTTTTTTTTTGCAGGGAATATCTTACAGTATCTGTTGTGATATGTCGAAATCGGGGATCAAGAGAGTAGAGGGACTTTGGCTGGTGAAATGAATGAGAAGTAAAAATAAATTCTACTTCGTGGGTTTGTGTTGACACGCTCTGGGGTGAGAGGAAATGAATGAGAAGTAGAAATAAATTCTACTTCGTGGGTTTATGTTGACACGCTCTGGGATGAGAGGAAATGAATGGAAATTGTTAAGGGTTGAAGAGCGGATGGAAATGGTTGAGGTTGAATGGAAGATGGGAAGGGTAGTTGAAGAGTGGATGGAAATGGTTGATGTTGAATGGAAGATGGGAAGGGTAGTTGAAGAGTGGATGGAAATGGTGGAGGTTGAATGGAAGATGGGAAGGGTAGTTGAAGAGTGGATGGAAATGGTTGAGGTTGAATGGAAGATGGGAAGGGTAGTTGAAGAGGAGATGGGAAAGGTCGCCTGGTTCCCGTCACATTCGTCGCTCAGGCATGTTTGCCAAACCATAGACGTTAACGCCTGGCCCAGGTTGTGGTAAGGATCCTCAGTCCGAGGATCTGAGTCTCTAGGAATTGGAACAGAAGGTGAGGCTACCTTGGAGGACTGGATGAGGCTTTTGTATGCAAAAGTGTATGGGGGAATTCTCGATCAGGAATAGAGGAAATCTCAAGGTGTGTGAATTGATACTATTTTAAACCTGTGGACATCTAGCAACAGTTTGGGGGATGTTGGGCTATATATTTTCATGAATAACCGTATGATTAAGCAGGTCATTCCCTTATTATTCCCTAGTTTCCATGATTAACCGGGAGGTGAATAATGGGAAGCCATGGAAAGCTATAGAAGATTTCTTTTCCTAGCCTTAGCTATCTTGTATTACCGTAACCCCAACTTTTTTCCTCGTATAGGGGTAGCCCCATTTTTTATCCGAAGGAAACCTCCGGATTCCTAGAGAGTCCCAGTCCTTTTCGGATCCGACATGGGAATCGGTTGCTGCAGGGTCGATGCTAAAGTGAAGATGCTACGTAGCGCCCCAAGATTCCGACTGGCTTCCGGGTTCACCGGACAGGTCGATAACGCCAGAATCAGAGACTGACGATCTCTTCACGAAGCACCTCTTCGCAGCCTCGACTTGGAGGCCTTCGCCCAGACCATCGTCAACGACCGGAGACATGCGGGACAACTTGGTTCTACGGGCCTTTTCGTGGTTGGCGGAACGGAAGGCCCTAGCGGCTCCTTACCCTTCAGGGGCGATGTCTCGGTTTGCCCGGTCCGGCGATCCAGGACACCGCTTCTCAGATCCTCGAAATATGCTATCTAAAAAACGGGGCCTCCCTCCGCAGGCGGGAGCGTATACCCGTTGAGAGTCGCACCTTGAGAAGTGTAGCAATCTTGCCGGAGCAGATGCCTATGGCCACACCAAGTAATGGACTCGTCCGAGCTTTTTCTTTTTCTTTTATTTTATTTTGTATTTTATTTTGATTTCTTCCTTTTTTTCTTTTTTCTTTTTTAATTTTTAGTTTTATTTTAATTTTATATATATTTTTTGGACAATGAGAGAAGGCGGAGAAGAGACAGAAAAGAACTCAGTTTTATAAGGCTTTATTTTAGGAATAAATGTAACGTATTAACGAAAAGAAGTATACCGTAAGTGTTAACCATTCGGTGGACAGTGCAGACCTAAGCATACACAGCCAGGCCACATACAAATTCTATAATTAAGCAAGCTATGCTACTATATCGCAAGGAGATGAGCTGTGACTGTGGGTTGCGATGTGGAAGCATATCATTGACATTGCCTTCTTCCTACTTATGATGGGGTTAGGTTTTGATACAGAAAGGAGCGAAGCAAGCGCTCACCCGCACCGGACAAAGCTTGGTTGAATGCCTCTTCTCAATCGGCTATGTCTGCTTTGTTGATGACCAGGAATTTGGCAGGTCGAAGACAATGCATCAGGACGGTCCATCATGTCAATGAGGCGGCCAAGAGTGGCTACCAGCACGTCACAGCCTCGTTGGAGCTCGCTTGACGACACATAATATACCGGTCTGCTTAATCAGTCTCTAGCCCGCCATCCTGACTATATCAACTTCCTCGTCTCCTTGGCCCCGTCTGTTCCTTCGCCCTATGCATTCCTATTTGTGGGTAAGCTCAATGCATAAAGGAACTAGAGCCTTGACCTTCCCGTACTTGAGATGACTGCCGTTCCGAGAAGCAACGACGACATCACCGATTATGGATCGCCACTCGGTGGCGTCCCCGTTTTATCTGCTTTTGCAGTCTGGGTCGAGTAGAAGCGAGTACGGCGTCGTTGCCCGATAGTGATAATGCTCAGGGGTCGAAGCCACTCAACCGATCTCCACCGGTTGCGCAATTCGCAGCGCCTAACCGCCAAGCTCAATCCCTCTATTCGGCTTCAGCTTTTATGGCCGCCCGTTTCACTTGAAGGCATCGTGGGTGGACATAATGGACATATGTGGCGTCACAGTAAAAGTATGGCTGGTGGTCGATATACTAGTCACTTCGACGGCGGGAGTGGGACTGCAGGGGCTGCCGCGCCGGGCCAGTGTACGGACCAGTAGGGAGGTACGTATCTTTGTATACAATCTGCTGAGAAGCTTATGTACCATTTCCTTTACCAGTGGACGACATATCGGCAGTATCATCCATATATTCTTTCATGGTGGTGGATGGTCGTCAATCCATGCTAGTGGGGTAATTGGTGGAGTGGATTGCGTTGCTTCGACCTCCGCAAACCGCCATCGAAAACGTAATTTTAATATACCGCTTAATCCGGTAACCATTTCCTAACACATTTCCGTTTAAAGATCGAAAGCTGCCGGCTATTATACGTGATTTTTATCTTTATTCTCTACCATGACCGCGACTAGGTACCAACGGGCGAACGGAGCGGAACATACCTTCTCCCAGTTAGGGTTTGTAATGAGTGATGTTAAACGCACCTTAGTTTTTCTAGGCTTGGCACACCTTAGTTTTTTCATACAGCTGTTAATGGCCCGTACAATCCATGACGGCCCGATATACATGACCAGAATTCAAAGGAAAACTAACGGGCCTTTTAATTTCGCACTTGAAATATATATTAATATATGATGATTCATATATCAATCAATTGCCCCAGATATTGCGAAAACTGAATATCCTCCTATTACCATCAGGAAACGTGGCGTTGTCAAGATATTCGTGTATATATTCGTATATGTATTGGTATATGTACCTTGTTTCGTAGGAATAACTTTCACCCTTTTAGCGCTATAATTTCACTTATACATAATTTAACCGAAAAAAAAATTGGAAAAATAAAGTAGCTTCGGAATATGGATTAACAGGCTTTAAAAGTCCTAAAATACAAGTCCTAACTTTATATAATAAAGTAGTTGTTAAGTTATTATAAAGAATATAAGAACTGTTAAGAGGTGGCAGGGAATAATAACGGAGCGTTGCCAATTGACAGGAAAAACTAAGGTGTGCCAAGCTTCGAAAAACTAAGGTGCGTTTAACATCACTCTTTTCAAATGGGAGACCGTCCTAAAGACATCTAGTTGCCATTTTGACAGAGTAGATCATCCTCTGACCGACCTTAGAGCAAAAAAAGAAGAATTAGATTATTTTGCGAAACTCGCATGGCGTGGGATTGATACTTACGCCAGAGCGGTACAACACGAAAAGAAGGAGAAGATGGAAGAGACTTAGGCAGACCGACCAATATTCCGATATATATACCCTAATGATTTGCAAGTTAACGAACTTGCAAACTCAATCACTCTGTTCTACCAGCATATAACATGGTGACCCAGCAAGACGCTATGGTTGCGTAATCATTTAGTCGCCGGTGCAAGCATATGGCTGGTTCTGTTGGCATCACCCCATAACATTCCACAGATGTTGAAGCACAGAAGTTAGGGAATCACTTCATCTCTTCCAGTATGAAACGAATTAACATTATGTTTTGTACCGACGGAGACTAGTTGCTTGGAACTGATGAAGATTTAAAACTGACAATTCGCTAATATCGTTGCGATTCGTATGGAGAGCCAGCTCTATTAACTACCAATTGAATCCGTCGAACTCATCTCGTATAATGATGAGGCCGATAACCGGAATTAAGTGGTAAAGTGGCTCGGCCCCTTTCCTTATCCAAAAGGCGTCTGTCAGATAGATTCCATCCGTTCTTCATCTTCGGATATGATTCTCTTGGCGACGACCTGATTCCGAATCCTCATCATATGAAATTGTGAGTTGCGTAGTCGTATGAATGGCATTTGGTTGGTTGGGGTCACGTCGGAAAGGAGATCCCCCCGCGCGGGCAGTCGCAGTGGCAACCCCCGTGTGCGTGGCGGGAACCAGAACGGTCTGGCTCCTAGAGGCCTCGAGGTCGTCCTCGAGCTCCATCTCCGTCAGGATTCCAACGGGCTTGCTGTTCTGGCGCTGACCGAAAGTCTGCAAGTTGTTGCTGGACGGCTGGTCGCTCTGATCGTCTCCGAGCTTAATCATCTTGCCCCCTTTGGAACCACGAGACATGCCGATGGCCCACGGGGCGAATTTTATGATTAGAGGCTTGAAATGCACCAAGCATGCGCATACGATACCAGTGTTGGTCTCGACTGCTGACCAAATCGCTGCTCCAAAGTGATCCCCTGTGCACAAGGTAGTCAGTATATGAAGCGATTGGTCAAGGTCATAAAAAGCTAGGCCTGACTCACAGGTAGGATCCACAGAAGAAACCGCGTCCCAGAGGGTGGGCACCCGTATGATTCCCGTAATGCAGACGAAAGCCCCAACCACAAAGACGCCAATCAACGCAATGCGCTGCTTGAGCGGCAGCTGAACATTCCAGAGCATCGGAGACGGGAGTATGTAAATCACGAAGTCTTGAAAGATATTCAAGCCGGCGTTGGCAAAGAAGAGCGCTGGGCGGTTGAAGCAAGACCCCGGGATATCGTAATCCCAGGCCTTCTGGATGGGATTGCATTGAAAGATGCCGGCCACGCTAGAGGTAATGCCCGTGAGAACGACGAAGCCCAACATGAACCAAAGGAATATCCGGTATCCCTGCTGCGGAAAGAGCCTGAAGTAGAATAACAGAATCGAGACCTTCGTCAACGAGACACAGACATAATACAAGGGCTGTTTGGCGTAGAAAAGGATGTCGGAGGTAATGAAGTCGGTATCCGGGGGCAGGTCTTTGCGATGCTTGCCGAGACCGTATTTCGTCTCTGTCGAATCTTGAAGTCAGTCATAGTTCGCATGCCGACTCTACAGAGCAGTCCCTTACGCATGCAGACTTCGACGCCATAGCCTATGTTCAACAGCCACGCGACTATAATCATCCAGTCGTCTGCTCCCAAGCCCACGCGCTGGACCCCTATTCTGATCCACAGTCGCGGAATCAAAAAGGCCATTGATAAAATGTGCATGCACGTGATGATAGTAATCACCTCTTCGCTGCGTGATTCCACAGGAGCAGCATCTTGTCGAATTGAGACTCCGGTGTCTGTAAACATCATGTCCGTCGTTGTCATTTGCGATATCCGTACCGAAGTAAAAGTCAAGAGTCAAGACGATAGGTACTTAAGTAACGGAAAGCAAGGTTGGAGGTAACGCCACTCCAGTCGACTAGGATTCCGCTAGTTACCTCTAGCTCTAGAGAATTTTTTAGAGGAGTTACCGAGTATCGCCTAAGTCGTAGACGTTTCAAATGCATCAAGATTATTAAGTTATACAAGACCAGTAGCTTATCATTACTTATCTTGACGCTTTATACCGCGGAGATACTACTGAAATCGCTTTGCCGACGCATGACCCGTGTTGCAATAGTGTTACATAGAAACGACAACGCCTTCACGGTAACCAGACTACCCGTAGGCAGTCAGCCACCAAGATTGCACAACCTTATTACCATGAGGTCGCATCTGGCAAAGCTCCTTTCAACTCGGGCCGAAATGGTATGTACCGCGTTGGGGGTGTTAAGCACAGACATAGGTGGACCCATATATGCATGTTTAGGGGGGGAATAGAGTCCCCCTTAAACAAGCCGCCTGTCAGACTAAGAGGAAAAACTGGGCAACGCTCTTCAGTGCTTGGAGCTTAAAGCCGTTTCACGTGGCATAGGTAAATTGTAGGTCCAGGACCCGAAATTATTCAATAAGGTGTTGTCAAGAGTATCTATCTAATCCCAGAATCACGCGACGAACACCCCGCCCCCAGCCCCTTTAACGGTCGGAACGATGACAGGTGTTCGTCTCGAAGCCTTACTCCGCGAACGCCCATAAACGTCCACCACGCCAGGCGGATTAATGGGGATCCGTCCGTTCGCGAGAACTCCTCTCAAACGCCCGGCTAAAAGGGAGCGATGCAAGTGCCTCCAGGTTTACCCGTTTCAAAGAATATCCGGGACGGGGGATGCGGCTATTCTGGAAAGCGGAGATGGCGGTCAATACAATCGAAAACCTTATTTTTATCTGCCGAGTCTTGTCCGTTCGAACCGAGGCTATTTTGGGTCGGTCGCATGGAATTGCCGAAGCTAGGGCGCCCCCAAATGTTTACGCCACAACTTCTTCCAAACTGAGAACGGAGAGGGGTGGTACGCAGACAAATGGGCTTACTAGCGCCATCCAGTTGAAACGTTTGTCAGGTTCCAAGGAGATCGCACGGAAATGTGTCGCCACAAATGTCGATCGCTACCCCTATATTGGGGGTTGCATACTAGTTCTGCTAGCCTCCCGGAAATAGCGATGATAGGCAAGCAGGCACTATAGGTCGTCGGCTGCACGATGTTATTCCGTCGACGCGCTATGGTTCATGGCGCTCCAATCACATCGTCAGATGGGCCGTCAAGCTCTACAATTGGTCCCCAGCGCCCCCCTAAGGTGCCACTTTCATCCACCATATTTTTCCTCCGGCACATGGCCATCAATTGGGCGGAAACGTGTTGCGACGACAGCCCCAGCTAGGTTGACCTCAGCGAATCGGTGACTGACCCGAACCAAACAGCCCCACCGTTTATCACCCTTCGCCCCACATAAGCACAGATTTACCATAGTTAGTGAATAGTCTGGATAGGGTTGGTCATTTTGCCATACCAATATCACCAATGCTATTGCGAATATCAAGGCCATACCCCCCAATGAGGGACTTGTCACTGGCCCCCCAGAACCCCTAACCTTTAATTACCAAATACTGACCCTGAACTAACCACTGACCCTAAGCTAACCCCTGACCCTAACAGTTGGGGTCCTTACTTACCTACTATTTACCTAAGGTATACAGCCAGATGGTTAGGACTGAAGTACTACCCTTGTGAGTGATTTTCCGGGGGCAGGGGTGATTGTCGGTGGTGTTGCTGAAGAACGTTTAGCTCGGGTTAATGAACGATTCGGCGAGGTCAACTTAGGTGGGTCGGTGACGACACCTTTTATCTGCTTGACGGCCACAACGCATCAGTACTAACACCTATACTATAGTAAGTAGCTGCTAGCCGGCACGTTGCCCTAAATGGAAATGGTTAGCCACTAAGAGCCTTGAAAACCTACTACATGGTAGAATTCTTTTCGGGGGAAGCTGATTGGGTCATATTCAACGAATAAAAATAAGGCTTGGCGTAGCTACAAAATATTGTCGTGATGACCCCCTGGGGCCGTCTATCGGATAACTCAGCGCTCCCCGGCGTCTACGTCGGCCAGTCTCTCTGGGCCAAACGTGCCGCGACAACGCCTCCCTTTTCATAACTAAGGGCTCCGGGCCTCGCGTTTCAGAAAAGGAAGGTCTCTCTCTGCTTGAAGCGCATGATTGCTTGATTCTACCTCGATTCGCTGGGTATGCTGAACCCAGCTGTTCTCTCGAATCGCACAGGCCCAGGACATACAGCTCCAAGAGATAAGATTGGTCGCTGTCGCATCTGGCATGTCTTAAATGGTATGAAGATCCTCGGGTGGTAAGGACGTATAAATGTGATTGAACGCTCCCTCGAACTGTCCCGTCGTCGCTGTTCCTTTGGTCGTATGCCCCTCGTCCACTTCTCCGCTGCATATATCCTGCTATCGCTTCCCCTTCGTCGCTCATTATGGCTGGTTCCAAGGTATGAGAGATATTTCAGTGGGTACACAAAGTAGCATAGTACTCACTAATGAGCGTGGCAGATTTTGTCCGCTCTCCTTCTGGCGACTTGGTCTGCCTTGAATGCGTCGGCTGGCCCCATTGAACAGAGGCAGGCCTGTGTCGCTACATGTGGTTCGATCTGCTACTGGCAGAAGTCTGTGGACGAGGCCGTTGACGCCGGATACGAGTCAGTGAACAGCCCCTGGATTTAGAGCCCTCTACTCAGTCCAGCAAACCCGGCTAGGGGCGACTGCCCCCTTTAAGCTGTAGCTGAAGAAATACGTCCTTACACTCCCGTCCGACTATCAGTAATAGTCAGTTCCTAACTTCGCGTGTCTCCCAGGCTGCATCAGACAGGCGAGACCGTTGGCAACAACGACTATCCGCACACCTTCAACAACAGAGAAGAGTTCGACTTCGCGGTGGCTGGACCCTACCAAGAATTCCCGATCCTGAACACCTTCGACCCCTACACTGGCGGCTCGCCCGGCCCCGATAGGGTCGTCTTCAGCACGGCCGGCGAATACGCCGGTGCCATCACCCACACCGGTGCGGGCGGAAACAACTTCGTGGAATGCGAATAGCTCACTCGTATCCGATCTAGGAGGTACCAGGGTGATCAGTTACCCTAGCACCACCGCTTTAATGTATGGGTGAATTCTTCTGCACGCAGCTTACCGCCTGCATGCCAGTTCCATGAGGGGGCGAGGGAATGTCAGGTATACAGATAGCGAGCCGCACCTCTCCCGTCGTTATTACTGTCGCGGATAAGTTCCTCGAAGCCACATGTTGATAATATTATTATAGTTCAGCATCGATACTTCCCTTGTCCTAGCCAGCTGTATTTCAAATAGGAAGCACCTATACGAGCAGGCCATGCTTCAATATCGCAGGGAAATAAGCTGTAGCTCGCTTGACGACACATAACACCTTGGTCGCCTTGACCAGGCTCTGGCCTACCGTATTGACTATATCAACTTCCACCTTTGTGATAGTTCCCAGTTCATTTTCCAACTCCAACTTCTTGCCCAGCCATATATTTCTTCTCTCTATTTTGGCACATCCTTCCTTCCTTAATGAGTGACAACAATTTCGGCCTTGTCACGGCAATCTTAATGTCATCACCAGGAAAAGTTTTGGGATCCTAGCGGCATCACCGACGTCAAAACCACTCATCTGCAATACACCGCATTCGCGACTCAAACACGAGTATCTGGTATGTAACTTGAAACCCTCAATGAACAGGCTCGCGTGAGAATGTAGTTCAGCCAAGCGCGAGCCTGCTATAGTACAGGTATTACATGCCTCGTGGGCTCCCTATACCTCCATCGCCACTCCAACCGCAGCTCAGCCAGCCTTCTCCACCCTGTCCGATTGCCTCTTGCCAGCTCATATGTTGAGCTTGCCCAACTTCACATGCAAACTTTCATATCCGACATACTTTTGCGGCTTCACTTTCAGATTGTCGCCTAAAATCTTCTCAACCACATTATTCCTCGAAAGTCCAATAGCTTACTAGCCTCGGAATTCACAGTTCCTCTGCCATCTTCTTGACGTTCACCATGACAGCGCAGAAATTTATCGTATGCACTGCGCCCGATACCAAAGCGGCTTGTAATGCAGCGCAACATGGCATCCTCCCGATTGGCCGTCTCATATCCCGGAGAGCCCAACTTGGAAGGCGTGCTGCTCCCATGTACCGAAGGATGCATCCTGAACAGGTGGCCGACTGTGATTCTGTTGTTCATCGGACTGGCGCACCATGGAGATCCCATGCGGCTCCTCAAGATTCTTTCCGCACCGTAAGACCAGAACGACAATACCTGGCATCATTCATGGTGATATCCCAGTATGCAAAACCTCGTTAATCGTTAAATATCAATTTAACGTAAGGGAAAACGTTATTACTTTAAACGTTGCAATGGTAAGCAGCTGGCTTCCGACCCATTTATGATAACCGTGTTGAAATGAGGGTCAAGGTCTTGCTACAAGTACAGTGATATATCTCCTTGTCAGTATTGTGTATATATAGGGCTCTCTGCCACCTAGATAGACAGCTAGACTTACCATAATATACGCTTATTATCCTGTCTATTTTAGCAGACCGTTATTAACTTTTTACACCTAAATTTAAGAAAATCTATATTTCAAAAAGGCTCATATCCATAACCTAGCCCAGTACGACGTCGAAAAGGTTAACGAGCCGATTATTAACACCTTTAAGCGATACATTTAATAGGGTTGCAATCACGACCTAGAACTCGCAATACGTTAGTGGAAGAATAACCGCGTTTCCCACGATATCACGAAGAAGGCTGGGCTGTTAAAGAAGATCATATATACGGCTTTTGATAACTGGAACACCGCCATCACGGCTGCTGAAGCTGATCATCTTATCCGACTAGGTAATACAGGCGAACAGCTTAATAATGCTTTTAAATATTACCTCGATTACGGTCTTTTTGCTAAAAAGGTATCAGCTACTTATAATAAACCTTCCAATAAGAAAATACGTACTTTTACTACGAACGGGCTAGTATTTCTTTATCATAATATAACGCCTTTATTTGTTAATAACGGTTTTATGGTATTGATGGATTTAATACACGGAACGAATCGGCTGAACTGGTATTTATTCACCCTTTTAACGCGTGATGACCACGGAAGCTGGCGCCTTAGAGGCCATTTCCTTTCGCAAACCCTTTACGCACCCATTATAGAGGCGTATTTGACTGCTTTAAAGGACCTCGTGCCCTCCTTCGGCCCAACGTATCTTATTAATAATGATTCAGCTGCTGGTAGAACAGAGTGATTAAGTTTGCAAGTTTGTTAACTTGGAAATTATTAGGGTATATATATTAGAATATTAGTCGGTTTGCTTAAGCCTTTTTTATTTTCTTTTTTTTCGTGTTATATTGTTCTGGTATAAGTATTAATTCTATACTTTGCGGGTTTCGTAAAATAATTTAGGGTTTTTTTTTTTTTTTTTTTTTTTTTTTTTTTTTTTT
>QJNX01000715.1:0-70084 GCA_004155925.1 Monosporascus sp. MG133
GGTAGGTAGGTAGGTAGGTAGGTAGGTAGGTAGGTACAGGTAATCAGGACATTAACGTAGATGTCCGGATTCCGGGGATGTGCTTGGAATCTGGTGTAAGCAGCCGGGGCAACCGAGCTCAACCCAGGACGCGGGACCGGTCCTGGTCTTATGGCATGAGGAGGCGACGGCGCGGTGTTCTCCCTTGGCGATAATGTATTCGTAGAATATCTAGAATATCAGATCATCTCTTGAGCAGAATGGTTATTTCGTACTGAAATGCATTTTGTTAACGCGACGCGCCTCACTCCATGACCATCGGGCAGCTAATGCAGTTATTAGAATAGCTGGCTCCGGTGCCTGAGAAATGATGGTGATTCCTCATGGTATGGCCGATACGTGATACAGTAAGGAATCGGGTTGTTAAAACAATGCGCTTCTGCAGCTCATTCCCCAATTCCCCACCAGAGTTTACCTACTGTAAGTAGCCTTCCGAGCTGAGGTCTTGGCATGACTTGGGGAATCAAGGGGTGCACAACACTCCGGACATGCCGAACGATACTGAAATCACGATAATTTTCAACGAGAAAACGATAGCGGCCGATGATTTGATTTATCTACAGACCGCTAGAAATTAACCCGCTGTATATAGTATACCGCATACAGGCACACAGACAGCTAAACTACACTGTCTTCACGGAGTGTCCTCAGTTGCGCTCGGTAGCATTGGGCACTCTTTAAGGCTAACCTCAGACTCTCCACCAATAGACTCGGAGCCGCCACCACTTTAGACTCTTATCACATACCTAACGTTAGATATCAATCATACTCCTAGACCTTCTGCGTCTACTACAGTCTGCAGAGGAGATCGCGTTTTCACTCCCTGCTATGTGACAGCATGCTTCGTCCCTGTCTGGCAAGTCGAAACAATAAACAGGACGCCGCCATGTGCAACGGCATTAGTCCCTATGAGATCGCACAGCTTTGCATATTCAAGCAGAAGCAAGTCGGCTCGTGAGATTCGGGGCTGCCTAGAATGATGAGCCTTAAGCTCAAGTCTATGAATTTTCCGAAGTACGACTTTGGATATGTGCGACAGATCTGGACGGAACCCCGCCAGGATTATAAGCGGTGTCGATGAGGCGGCTTCCCGGAATATCGTAGAAGATATCACTCCACAGAAAGGTCAGTTTCATCAGGAGCTTTGTTTCTGGCGGACCGTGTCGCTCAGAGCCGCGACAACAACCCGGTTCGCGTTTCGACATGCCACAAGGCTTCTCTCAACCATCTTGTTATAGATCAGCATATCCGCGCCTGGCAGTTGTCCCTTGAACCATATATTGGTGACTTCGTCTCTGGTGGGTAGGTATGCGACGCAACAGGCGGCAAGCACCTTTTGATATTCTGCGACTGCCGGGTCAAGAACAATCGAAGGCTGCGATGCGCCATGCTTTGCAACCAACGCGGCCACCCCTCCGGAAACCGTGTCGACGCAGTCAATACCGGCGTCGGCGATAGCGGCCGAGGCGACGGTAATGCAGCCGCTCAGGACATTCATCATGTCCCAGCCCTCGTCCTTCTGGTACTCTGGGGAGTCTCGGCTTTGGTCTCCCTCGATGACGGTAACGATAATGTCAACACCGCTCTTCGGCCAGCGGTCCGCGATGATGGCCCCGCGCAGCGCCGTCTCTAGGTGTACACCTAGGTCTCTCTCGCTCGAGTCTCGTAGATAGCCTCGCCTCTGTCTCGTCGCAAACGGCGCATATTTAACGTGGGTTGTGAGGATGATGTGGGGTGAGAACGGTGCTGATCGCGGTAAAGCTCTCGGACCGTAGACGGTGCATGTGAGCTTCAAGCTGGTGTTCGAGGGGCCAGCTGGATGAGGGTTCTCCAGTTCCAGATACGCGGACCCAGAAGCCGAAGGCGTGACTCCCGTCTTCAGGACTAGGCGCATAAACCTGTCAGCATCTCAGTGGCATTCATTGCTGGAGAGGGGCAGCTCGCGCACGTCAAACATACAGATCTTTCGAATGGCGTTATCGGACAGTTCCTTCGCCGGTCTGGTAGGAGGCTGACTGGCATAAACGGGAGGAGCTGTAGAACCAATTGGCCCGTTTATGCGTCTTCGATCCGCCATAGCCTCAACGTCTTTTGTGGTTATGGTATGGGCTGCATGAAGCTCTATCAGATACGGATCGTAATCGAAAATTCCAAACGCTGGGAAAAGAGCTGCATTGGATGGAAAGCCCCACCAAGCTGTGATGGCCGAGCTTCAGCACGGACCCACTTGGAGAGTAAGTAGTCAATACTTTTTTCTGAAATTTTTACATGGTTCTCTTTTTTTCAACCTTCAAACCCTTATCACGAACCGAAGGATTCAGCATGATCTTTCGTCCACAAAGGTCTCGATTGGCCATATCGTGAGCGCTACCTGTGGATGACCTACTGAGAGTATTCGCAATCACATCTTTATGAGTCACGCCATGTGACTACGCGGACGCGGATATGACCCGTATTGACGGATCAAATGCAGAGACTACTCCAGTCCATGGAGCCTTAAATCAATACTCGATCTATTTCGATTGTGTAAGTTTACGATATCTACGCTGCCTACTTACGCACTCTCTACTCCTCGTCGCATACCCCTCTCTGCTATTGATGAATCTAATTCCACTGTTCTTCGCGATCACCTGAGCGCCTGAACAAACATGCACTACCATCTGAAGCACGACTCCCACCTCGAGATTGTCACTTCCACCTGGAGAAACACATGCTGACAATCTGCCAGTAGTGACTCGCATGGTAGTATTACTGAACAGATACCTCGCCCAGCTCTATCGAATGTAAGTTACACTACTCTCGCCACGGTTTTCACATTACATGATGAGTCTTTTCAATCAGTTCTGCTTCTGAACATATCTGAAGATACCCCATATACCAAAAGTCTACTCTCTGAAATTTTTTGCCACCCACCATTGCATCTGAATTCTAGACGTCGTGGCATTAGCTGACTGACACCGATACAGGAAACTCAGGCCCTCCGCATAGTCTGCCATGCTGAAAGCAGAAACTCATCGGGTAAGTTGTTTCTGTCTTGTTTCGGCGTGTTTTCTTGTCGTGATGAAAACAGTTTATCCATTCAACTATCTCACCTTGGGTCGAGCCACCCTCCCGCACCGGAGCTACTCTTTTGGGTTGTGATGATCGGTTGTGGAGTTGTTACCTGTCAGCTGTGGCCTCGTGCTACAGTCTGGCGGTGGTGTCATGCTGGCTTCCGTCGTCTTTTAGCGCCACGCTCCGTCTTGGTGCGTGGAGCTAGAGGGCCGATTCATGTGAATGAGTAAATCGGTTTATCTGAACACTATGCTTCATTACTCTACCCTGTATATCAAGTAGTTAGGTCAGACTTACTGACGGCATTCCAGTGTCTGTAGTCCCAACTCAGATACAGTCCACGACAGCTTCGAGACCCTCATAGTAGGTAGGTCCGATACAATGAACCACAGGCGTTGCAAGGTGCAACCTTCATTTGGATCTTTAACTTCAGATACCATATTGAATGGGACGCTAAATATAGCGCCTGAATTTGTATAATAATAGTCTAAATTCACATCTAGAATCTATACTTAATCTCATGATGTCTTCCTGTGCATAATTAGAGCGCTCGCTTGGTGGTTGGGGAAAACGAGGGTGTCAGCAACGACAACGTTTTCCCTTCTAGTGGCAGCAAATACAATAACTTCAGCGATATCGTCAGGTGTCAAGGGGTCGCATCCCCTTTGAACTACCGTTAGCAAAAGCACTGTGAGCGTTGAGGTGGAAAAGGGGAAAAGTCGCTTACTCGTAGACATTATCCGCCTTGGCCTTGTCGCCATAGAAGCGTACAAGCGAGAATTCCTACCGAGAAAACCGTGGTTAGCTTATGCGTCTCCCGTCCGTCCGTCCCTCCGTCCTCGCTACGCCGAAAAAAAAAAAAAAAAGATGCTTCGCTAACTCACCGTCTCGACCTGGCCGGGGTCGACCTCGATGACGCGGATGCGTGTGGCGATGAGCTCCTTGCGCAGTGTCTCGGTGAAGCTGCGCACGGCGGCCTTGGTGGCGCAATAGATACCGCCGCCCGGGTAGGGCTCCTGGCCCGCGATGCTGCCGACGTTGATGACGTCGCCGGCGCCACCGTCCGGGCGGCGCAGGAAGATGGGAAGCACCGCCTGCGTCATGTTGATGAGCCCCGTCACGTTGGTCGCGAACATGACGTTCATGTCGTCCTCGGCGATCTCGGGAGCCTTAGCTACGCCTTTTACTAGGCCTCTAAATTCTCGTATATGGAGTCAGCCGCTTGCTCGTTCATCGACCAATTCCGCATATCCACACCCACAGGCCGTTGTGTCAAGGGAGACGACGGTCCTCACGCCCTCTCGGTTTTTCTAGCCTCGTCTGCCCACGACACCGATGACACGGAAAACACACGGACGAGAGGAAGGGAACTCACGCGTTGTTCACCAAGACGTGGATATCGCGCCACTCCTCGGGCAACCCCCCGACGAACCCGCGCACCTCCTCGGGGTTGCTGACGTCGAGCCGGACGGGCAGCACGGCGACGCCGCCGCCGGTCTCCTTGGCGATGTCGGCGGCGATCTGCTTCAGGGCGTCGACGCGCCGCGCCGTCAGGATCAGCCGCAGGCCGTGGCGCGGCGCCGTGCGCGCGAACTCGAACGCCGTCGACCGCCCGATCCCCGACGACGCCCCCGTGATCACCACCGTCTTGCCCTCGAGACGCTTCGCGGCGGCCGCCGTCGCCATCGTCCTTCTGCTGCTAGTAGTGGCGCCGGTGGTGCTGGTTTGGGCGCGGAAAGAGAAGGGGAAGGGCGAGGGCGAGGAGATGACTCTGTTGGAGTGGTGGCTGTTATTAGCTGTTGTTGCTGGGGTCCGAGATAAGCTTGCTGTTGCTGTTGCTGCTGTGCGCGGCGAGGAGAGGGGATATCGGTGCTGGAGGGTTTGTGACGCTGCCGTTCGTAGGAGGTGTCGTGGCGGGCGCATGTGTAATTAGCTGCGTGTGCACAATGCAGGTCGATTGACGGACGGGAGCCGGCCGGAGGGGATCGCGAAGTGGTATACCACCTGTTCTACATAAGCTATCGCCAGATCCAGGTAGGCAGGTATGGGCGGGTAATGGAGACAGCATTATTGAGTCATTCCGTCTCCTCGTTGCGAACAGTTAATCCCCCCACGGGAATCGACCAACGGGGAATTGATTTCCGATGCGGAGCGAGTGATGCGATGCGATGCGCAACCCCGCCCCGCCCGCGCGTTTGCCCCGCCATTGATGGTGGACTCGGTCTGATATCGGAGGAGATGTTACCCGAGACGAGATTCAGGGCACAGGGCGAATGGAGAATGGACGAAGCCCTCGCGAGCTATGTTCATGCAAAAGGCTTGGCATGGCGAAAAGGCTACTGCACCCAAAAGCGGTTCCATCGCACAAGGGATACTGCAAAGGTAGTGTGCTATTGTAAATTCGCCCTTTGTCACCAAATACGGAGCTGAATAGAAAAGAGCCTAACCGCCAATGGAATTGTTAGGCGGCAGGATACACACCTGGTAACCTTTACCAAAGCTCTGCCATTAATGGATTAACTACCCTGGAATACAAGGTATCTATCTACCCTTAATGGTGCTAGGCAAGCAAGTAATAATATCCTATAAGAACGTAATTTTATCTTTGATACTAAGACATCATATAAGTGAGCTCCCCAACCATCGTCACTGTCCGTTATTTTAGCTATATGTGTCTATATATAGCCCTCGCATGCGAAATTTCACCAACCATCGGCGGTTTCGTAGTGTAGTGGTTAGCACGTAGGATTTTGAAAACGCCAGCTAACCCCTTGGGGTTCTCGCTGGCGTTGTAGAACTTTCCTGAGACCTGAGTTCAATCCTCGGCGAGACCTGATTATGTCGCGGATGTTTCTATTTCGAAATATCCCCCTTTTTGCCGAATCGTCCCCTTTGCTGCTACGGCATCAGCCCCTCTCCGGGAGTCATCAGATATCCTCTGCTTTGATATGATCCTGGCTTCGCTCATTACAAGGAACCGCTGACATCAATCTATCCTCACTGCAATACGACTTCAATTCTCAGTTCTTCAATACCTCTCTCTGCTTCTTTCACCGTCCCATCTATCCCTAACGCCTACTTCGAGCTACCCAGCACAGTAGGCCAAATGAAGCTTTCCGGTCTCTCTTGTGCATATCCTATATACCTATCCTTAAGTCGCGTATGAACCGGTAACATAGGCTCTTAATCTACCCTTCTCAGGGGTTGTTATGTCTACTTCGTGCATTGAGTTCATGCTGTCTTGTTGACTAAAAAAGTCCAATGCACCACCATGTAGGTCTTGGGGTACAAGCGCACAAGAGAGAGAGAGAGAGATGTTGTTATGACATTGCTGTAAGACCCTTCTTACGGATTCGCTAGTTACATAGATGCACTAATACGGAAATACAGACCATGTAGTCGCCAGGATAGCTTACGCCGATCAAAGGCCGTTCCACATCTTCATACGTTCGGTTCCAGTACAGTCCTCCAGACTCTTGTTGGCTTCCACGGTGACTCCTCCTTTAAAACCGCCACATGTCGTTTGAGCACGGCCGTGTTAAGACTGAGCTTTGTCAGACTTCCACTCGGCCGCCTTTCTCCTGGCGAACTTCTCACCATCGGAAATCCCTACCTCCAATTGGAGCCTCTTAGGTCCATTACAGTAGTCCAGTGGTCCGGACGCTTTGATAGCGCTGCCCGCCTCAGGGCCCGTCGCTGTGCTTACATGGTTAAGAGGACGAGGCGCCGGCAGCCGGAACAACAACAGCTATTGCTCGAATTCGAACTCGCTCTTCCTTGACCTTTTCCTTGTATGCGGCATATGCATTGTCCAAACTCGCAGAGCGTTTATCGGCATGTTTAGCGATCTGGGACGAATGTTAGTCTTTGAGCGGGGCGCTACAGGGCAAGATGGCCCAGAGCGCTGGACAATCAGAGCTTCTCGAGGCGAAAATGAGCATATATCTGTATCACGATGGGCCGCCCCGGCAGGCAGGAAGACCGCATGCGCTTTAGCTTCAATTAGGACTTACTCTTTCGAAAAACTCCTAGTCAGGGCATGGCGCCATCGAAACGCCATCAGGTTCCGTCGGGTCTCGGCCCGTGGATTCCCACTCAACGACTAGCATACGAAGTAGGATGTTCATCCGGATGCGCGCGCGAAGCCTTCTTGCGTCCTCTCCATTCCATGTGACGTGCCTGCAAAGCTGCTAGCTCCGACTGAGGTGTTCAGTAGGATCGGGGACGCGATGCGATTCGTTGCAGAAGCTAATGCTCAAATGGACTGAAGCCAGGTGTAAAAACGAATGGCGCCCAGGTCTACTTCTAGCGCGGAAGTAGAGATCGAGCGCCTCTTCCGTCTTGCCCTCAAGGAAGAGCCTGTGGCCCTGATTAAGCAGTTGTGTAAGGCAGCCATGCTAATGTAACTGTGTTGTTGTCAGGGATTGGGAGCTGGACCTTACCTCGAAATGTAATTGCTGATAAAACCTGTCGGCAGACGTACCCATGACGGCTTTGATACTTTGTGTAGGATGTCTGCTGGGCGTTCCAATAGTGATTCGGACAGGCAAAAGTATCAAGACTGGCAATATGTAACCCAAAAAAGAACCAAATCTGCGGATATTGGATGGATCTGCTGATAGACAGAGGAAATTCAACCAGGCATTGTCTTCGGATCCTGTATGTCAAGCACCTTACTCCGAGGAATGGGCAGGAACTCCTACGGAAGACAATCACGGTTTTGACCGGCAAGGGCGACCGAGGGATCAGACATTAGACAGAAGCCTACCCGCAACCCATGGTCCTAACTCCAGTCGACAACGCTCCGATGCTTGTCCGTCTCTAATTACTCGCTCCCATAAGCGAAGGACTCGGTCCTAAGACCCTTTATTACAACGAGATCATGCACAAGCGCGAAAGGCCTGCTGAAAAATCGCTCTCCAGGAAAGGACAGAAGCTACTTAGGTATTAAGGTCCGGCTCTACTCGGTTAATACATGCATGGGTAGTCGACGACCCTGGCGCTAAGTATGGCGACCCCAGCAACTCCTGGCCTTGACGCAACACATGTACGGAAACTATACATATATGGTAACAGAAACTAAGTTGATATCGACCCTACGCTGTCTACGTGCCTGACTATGCCTCTTCCTGTTGGGATCATGAAATGCACTAATGCTATCTTGATGGAAAGTGGAAAGGGGAGAAGGAGAGGATACCGACATCCTGGGCTATAATAAAGAGTTAAGGGGCCATGCAAACCCTATATATAGCCGCAGGACACTTCAATATGACACCTCCTCATCGCGTAATCCCACTGCCCCTTCCCTCATCGAAGCCGGCTATTGTGCTTTTTTGGGCCATAGCGCAAGCAACAGTCATATATTATCATCAGAAAATGAATACGCTCAAGGTGAATATCAGAAAACATCTGCCAGGCAACATTATGGGACTCTCAGATGCCCCGTTACCCACCCCATGGCGTTGGGAAGCCCCAGTGGGAAACAAACGCCAGCCTACATCGACAGTTGTCAACGTTTACAAAGCTACAGCACAACCCAACTACTGCTATGAAGACACAAAGGTACCGCAGTAGACGCCACATGGACCCCTGTCTAAACAAGCATAGGTCCCTGTTGCATTCCCTTCTCGTAATCTGTACGAGAAAGATCTGTTCTCTCCTCTAGATTCCGTTAAGGCAGATTGCTTGTATCTGCGCATGAAAGTGAGCTTTGCTCGCCTCACTGATTTCGTGTTTAGTCCGAGATCTATTCTCGACGTGGTATTCCGGCGCCCACGTCAGGTCCAACATATTTCCGCCCCAGTAGACCGCAGCATTGTTGACGAGGGGTGAGCCGTTGAGGGGTTTCGATGGCGCATCTCCTTTGAACTTGAAGGTGAGCCGCGTCTTCATACCCGTCGGATCAGATCTTAGCAGGTCAACTACGCCTTTAACAACAGTTCGATGTAGGGGTGAGTCAGCGAGATACCCCTGGGCATTGAACTGACGGTGTTCGGGGAGCGTCTGGAATATAACATGGAGGACCTTACCACGACACAACGCTGTTAATAGATATCCCCCCAGCTATACGAACTATTTGAAAAGCGACGACTAACCTTGTTCAACGCAACTCGTAGCTCTGCAATTGGCATAATCGCGTCAGGGGCTTCACGGCCCATGCTCCGAACTCGGAACGGCAGCCATCCACCAATCCTGTAATCAGCAGCATCAGACTGAAGGCGAACGAACGATCCTCCAAAAAGCGTGGTCATGAGTGGTGTGACTTCGGTGACATCTCGCAACATCAACTGATTCGAGTCCCCCTTTACTAATGACGACGCAACAAAAATTGCGCCGCGGTAGTCTACCATACTCTTAGATTCCGAGAAGATGGAGCCAAATGACATCGTCAGCTTCTCCTCTTTCATCGTCCGGAACTTTCGTCCCTGATAACTGACTGCGAGGTTGTGCGCTAGCCCAGATAGAAGGAGAGCTTTGATCAACAAAAGGTCATGGGAATTCTCATTGAGAATCACGTCTCCATATTGAGTGCCAAATACTGCCTCTTGGTCTCCCCTCTCTGCCGTAGTGAGATTTGGTATGATACCGCTCTGGATCATACTTTCTTCTATTGAATTGCATGACCGTTCGATATCTGTGTAGGCGGACATGCTCATAAAGTTATTCTTTGCCCATGTCCATGCGGCTCCTAGGCCCTGAGTTCGTTTGCATTGTTGCAGTCGCTTGAACGCGTTCAATTTAGCGATATGCTCACTGTGAGTGCCATCCATGAATTCATGTTGTGCTGCTAGCGACTCCTTCTTCCTGTCGGGCGGACGGAGGAAAAGGGGACGCGAGTCCAAAATGGCAGCGAGAATTATCATCGGGTCGAGACACCGAAAAATGGCACCCATGACAACCATCTTGGCAAGAGAGGGCTCGATTGCGAACCCTGATAGTACACGTCCGAGAGGAGTTAACGATTCGCCTTCTTGGGAAATCTCGTCCTGGGAAAGAGCCCCCAAGGCTTTGAGTCTGGAAACCGCAGCATCAATTGCAAGAGGAGACGGAGGCTCTATGGCTGCACCTAGAAATTCCTTGATAGACATCTGGAATCCATGGGACTTGATGCCCAGGCAGACCGTCTGGAGGTCAGATCGGCGGAGCTCTGCCGGCTGGGCCACTCGGAACGACTTGAACCGCTCTTCTGTAAACAGCGCGTAGTAGTTTCCATCTCGAACTCGGCCTGCTCGACCTGCACGTTGCTTGCAGTTGGCCTTGCTAACCCAAGTACAGAGCAAGCCTTCGATCCCCCTCGCGTGGCCGTACTGTTTCTCCCTGAGCTTCCCCGAGTCTATAACGTGCTGAACATCGGGAATAGTCACAGATGTTTCGGCAATGTTGGTAGCGAGGATAATTCGTCTGCATCCCTTCGGAAGTGGCTTGAATATTTCTATTTGCTCTTCCTTTGGAGTGTTAGAATGGAGCATTGTGATCTTGACTCGGGCTGCACTCGTGAGCTCGACCCCTAAGGGGCACTTGAGCAATGAGCTTTGAGTCTTCACGATCTCCTGCACACCAGGAAGGAAGACCAACACAGATCCATCTTCCGTCGTCTTGACTACATGAGCGATTGTCAAGGACACAAGACCCAAAGGAAAAAGCGCGCCGTTATCATCGTAATCTTCTTCAAACATTCGGTCCTCGGCTGGAGTGGTCAAGCGCTCCCAATCCAATGACTTTGTAGTCTTCTGAGAGGTCCCGTTTTGGGAAGAGAGTCCGAATATCTTCTCTAGGTTTAGGTACTTCTTCGTCATGGGCTCGTTGAGTAATGCTGAATATTTGCTCGCGTCATGCGACCACATAACCGCTGCTATAATTTCGTCTAGGTACTGGTGTCGCACGGGGAAAAGCCGACCAGGAATCGAGACGGATGGACAGGGTCCCAATGCTCCATTGGCTTTCCCCTGCTTGAAGTACTCTGCAAAAAGTTTGGTATCCATAGTTGCACTCATCAGGACAATCTTTGGCACTCTCTGTCTAGCCTGCTTCCTTGCCGTCACCGTCGTCTTGAGTATTACTAGCAGGAAATCCACGAAAATGTCCCTTTCATGGACTTCATCAACGAGAATGTGCGAGGAAGTATCAAAAACGTGACCGGCGTCGGACTTAAGCTGCCGTAGCAAAAGACCCGTGGTGCAGAAGGTAATACTACCGCCAGGACGGGCAAGCTTCGCATCCCCCCGAACATGATAGCCGACTGTTTCCCCTATGTATTCGCCTCTTTCTTCAGCGACGCGCTGGGCAACGGAGATTGCGGCGATTCTGCGCGGCTGAGTGCATATGATTCGGCAGCGGCCTCCATTTCCTGCCTCGATGGCATGCTCAAGAAGAAGTTGTGGCACCTGTGTTGTCTTGCCAGAACCTGTTGCACCAACAACAATGCTATATGTGCCCTGAGCTACGATATCGAGGATTTCTCGGCGGTGCTGAACAATTGGTAACTGTGCTCTCTTGTTCCTCATGATCTGCATCTTTGGATTCTGCAGATATTTCTCATACGCCGATGAGAGTGCCATGCTCCGGGCGCTGGCATCGTGTTGGCTCCACGGCCTACGGAATTGAGTCACATCGTCAAGCTCTTCTTCGCCAACAGTTAAGGGGGGGGATCGGAGTTTCCGAAGTCCACGATTCTCTGCCTGTGAGATAAATTCTTGGAGACGATGTAGGATGCCTGGTGTCAGCGAGAGCTCTTGAAGTGAGATAGATTTCAGGGACGCGTGGGCACCCGGCTTTGATGAATCCGCGAATCCACGTAAAAGTTCCGGTTCTGTTCGCGTTAGCTGCACAGCGCCGGCCAGATATGCCAGAGCTTCCTTCGAGGGCTTTTTGCCAACGACCAAGATATCTGCGAGAAGGCGGTCGCCAATCGTAAGAACTAGAACCGTGTAACTCCCTCGATGCTCGAAACTGAGGGTTGGGAAGCTTCCACGCGTGTCCCTGTAGAAGTCCCAGAATGCGCGAGCATTCGAGGTGTTCAGGCATAGCCCGTAGGTCTCTGTCACAGTCCTGCGTGCTTGTAGCTTGCTGATATTGCGTTCTACCTCTTTCTTGAATTCGATTACTGCCGCGATCTAGAAGCACCACGTAGTTAGTAGGGAGTGTTCAGAGGAACCAAGCAATCGAACCTATCTTGTTGTGTGTTAAAGGGATCATGGGCGTTACCTGTGCAAGTTTGAATGATGTTCCGTATCCTGTGACGTGAATATTCGATTCGGGCAGATGAATAGTCATCGCGCAGTTATCTTGTCGTCGAATGCGTTCCAGCGATGGAACCCAGCCGTATTGTGCTGCATAGTTATATACGTGTCGCATGCCGTCCTTATGACTTTGCCATAACTTCTTGTCCTCGAATCTCCGGCCTCCTTTGCGTCGGCGGGAATCCATGGTCGACCGTGACTCCCTCCTTCAGGTTGTCCTTCTCTTCAAGTCTTCAACGGCGTTCGTAGCTTGGGAGAGATGGAAAGTCAATGTCACTGTTAGAAGGCTTAGGTATGGAAAAAAGAAGGAGCATTGGACCAAAAGGGCTAGGAGGTCAACACGATTGATTTGTAGACTGTTTCGATGTTAAACGCGCTAAGGATACCGTGTACGTGTTGGACTGCCCGAGAAAAGGAAATGAAAAAGACGAAAGAACACGAGCCAGAACGTGCCTGCCTGTTGAAAAATGCTTCACGTCAGGTGCATACCCGTATTCTAAGGATGCTGCTGCTTTAACAGCCAAGGTACATGTACGTCACCCACATGATAGGGCACCAATATATGCGTTAACCAACCGCTTTTATAACAATAGAGTGTTATGGGATATTTTCAAAACGGAAAGAAGGATCTCAAGGCATCTAGTTGCCGTTTCCCACCGAGTAGATCATCTTCTGACTGGTCTTAGAACATGAAACATAAGTAACCACTGTCTAAGTAGATGATTTTCCGAGACCCCCATGGCGCACCATTGGAAACAATAAACCTTTTATTGCTATTTGATATAAGACTCCTTAGCTGAGGCAAGAAACCGATATGCGTTATCAAGCTAGGTTTGTTTACGAGAATGACCAACCTATATAAGACACTCTGCAGCTGGTGTCTTTAAGCGATATCCCCAATGCGATACGGCCATGTCTGTGGACCTCTCCTGGTTCTGAGCTTCTACCAGCACCTACAGCCTTTTCATCTTAAGCGTATATCCTCCGACTAGGCTCCGGGTTTCTGAATTATTCAACGATTGTTTAAAAGAAAATGGAGCCTCTAAAGGCCCAGAGCAATTATTCCTCCTGTCCTGAGACATGTTGCCTTCATTCCGTTTACGCCCTCCCCCCTCCCCTCCATTTTTCTTCTCTTATCTTTCTCCCCACATCCAGGCTTGCTGACCTCCGACCTTGCCGCCAAAGACTTATGCTTCAGAAAGAACCAACAAGTTTCTGACGAAGTAAGGCGAACCTGTGTTATTTTTTGATGCTGCCTCCCGACCTATGGAGCGGTTCACTTTTATGAATATCGGCCTCCTCCCTCCTTCTCCTGATGATTCTTTTTTTATTATATATTATAGAACTATCTAGGCCGTTAAGAGGGGTTCTGATATCGCCGTTCCCATATGTATGGAATATATATAGCGCATTACTTTATAGGTGCATAAGTGTGTACTGTAAAACCGCATAAATGCTTTAACTCATCATACTGCAGTTCGGTGGATGGCCCACTTTATGCGCTGTGCATTGCGAAGAGTGGGTGGGTGGTCTTAGCCCTTTCGCCCATTCGTTGAATCCTCGCGTAATCTTCCCCCTAATCCCACCTCCAATGTGGGGGAAAGCTTGAGAAAGAAAACGATCACAACATTCTTCATACTTCTTGTTACGTGGTCTAAGTGGTAGTTAAAAGAGCTGAGTCGATGTCATCAGCTACAGGGCCTGTCCACCGCCCTGCCGCCTTTCCTCGCTTTGGAATGGATTGCTTATCAATCAATCTTGATCCAGTTCACCTTCGGAATAAGCCTGGCATCATAATACTTCCCAAGGCGGTGGCCGACAGGTAGTCGAAGCCCCTAGACAATGAACACCCAATAGCAGCGACTCTGAAAGCGTCCCTGCTGGGAGTGTCGCTGACGCTGTTTAGTGCGTGGTTCCACAGAACCTAGGTGCAAGAGATGCTCTACGTCCGACACCGAATGCCCTGGATACGATGGTTCGAAACCTAAGAGATTGAAGTGGCTCGCACCTGGGAGAGTCATATCTCGAGGTCTAAGGCGAAATGGGATCCAGTCTGATGAGTTCGAGAAACAATTACAATGAAAAGACGACTAGGACCACGACAGACCTACCTTGCAGGACGATAGGTACTCATATGGCCATTCCACGATTCAAGATGAGGACCGACACCTGTGCCTTAGCTCAGGCTACAGAGTACTGCAAGTAACTACCCAATTGAGAAGCCTCGAAGGTGATCGATTGACTTTAATGGGATAGTTAATATTTGCATATACCAAGATCTGGTCCCAACCGTTAAATTCTGGCAAAGTCCTCATATATACCCTCTTTCGGCCACACACCTCCAGGTCGCAACCATGTCACCCGATCATCTGCGATTTGGTATGCTCTGCATGACCCGGAGCCATTGAATTAACTAAACTAGGGGTGACCCCCGGTCTAAGGCCTTGGCTGAGGGGTTCTGCTTATACTGGAGCCTTGCCGTCCGCTCTCTCAGCGAGCAACTCGATGTGGAATATAGGCGTACGGGTGATGTGGTCATTGCCGGAATACTGACACTTATGCTCGCCGACGTAAGTGAATACTCTATGAAACAATAAGAGTAATTCGCCATGTTGATTCATGTCCCGTCACGGGTCGAATAGCGCACCTCGCTCAACTGGCGATGTCACCTAGAAGGAGTCGACAGATTAATCACGCTACGCGGCGGCTTACACGCAGTGGCCGGATCGAGGAGCTTAGAGCCGCTGCTACTTTCCCTCTGGCTTTACTTGGTTCTGGCCGAAAGCGGTTGGGTCGGCTTGAAGGAGTACAGAAGCTGACTTCACACAGCGTTGTAGTGATTGCGAACACTACATGCCCTGCATCAGACCTCACCATGACCAGTTCGCAACTGGACGAACTTGATTCTTTCTAGAACAATATGGCGCTGCAGTATCTCCCGTCCAGATGCGCCTCCTGCCGCTGTTCGTTGAGATCGTAAAGATCGATGACCTTCGGATGCGAGCCACAAGATATGATGTCACTGGAATCGAGGAGCTTTCGCAAGAGGCGTACGGAATCTTGGAACGTGTCCATGGCTTCTTGCCAGCATAATGAGCCCAGTCCAAGTCCTCGTCTAAAGAAGACTGGATGCTTATAGGCAACGTGTGCAAGGCAGCCGTAGCATTATGCTGCATCTTGTCGCTACAGAGCCTGTCGGCTCTTCCCACAACTCCGGCATGGGAGCCCGTCGCACCTCGTACGGTCAGCTTCTACGAATGCTGCTAAACGAGGGGCTGTCATCACCAAAGATCAAAGATCAAACGATTCATGCTTTGGCCGCTAGTCCTGCTCGGCGTGGAAGCCGTCCACGGCAGCGTGGCGATACGTGCTTTCATTGCGAAGCAGCTGCCACAGCTGAGCCGCGATGTCGGCACCTATGTGCCACTAACGGCGAAGCGTGTCCTTGAGTCATTTTGGGGTTCGGGCGAGACGTGTTGGGACGCTTGCTTTGACAAGCCGTATGCCTTCACGACACAGATCGCCGTGGACACGAGCTATTTATTGCTATCCCGCTAGGCCGATAAATTATGGGTGCGGGACATGGTGAATGGAGTGATCTGGAGGGAGCGGTGTGTTCAGTGTAGAACTAGTTGCAAGAAAATATCCAAGATACGTCAGCGCCCTCTTGGCTGATACCCTCTTCCAAAGGGGCACGGTGCTTCAGAGACTACTTGATACCTACGCAGATGTCGCAGATCAACGTGTCGACGCTGTCTGCGAGTACGCGCGGTCTAGGCTGCCCGCCGACATGGTCCCCACAATCTCGCTCACTGTCGAACAACTGCCGCGAAATAGCATCACACGAAATTGACCGAGCTGTCATTCGTGAGTGGCCGAAGAAGCTACATGCCTTAACGCAATGGAAGTCGTCAGTTTCGTACCTACTCAACAGACACGATTCTGCGCCCTTTCCCCTCTCACTTCCGTTTGTCCGAGTTTACCTACATCTTAGAAAACAGTGGCGTTCAACGCTACCAATGGATATACTTCGAACAACTGAAAAATGCGACATCGTGCCAGTCTAGTCTATCCTGCTGTTGGAGACCCTCCTTTTGAACTAATTTACAAGCGCATCTCAGCGCAACGGTGTACAAGATGCACCGTGTGCTGATAGTGAGCGATTATTACAAGCATGTGGAGGCACACAGATCGTCCCTAAAGCTCCTTCTCCGAAGATTTGTGGCCTGTCAGCTGCTCTCGCTGTGTCCTCCCTACAGAAAACTCCGCCAATTAAGCGCCAAATTTCTCGCCAGCGCCGAAAAGTATCGCATCGATCAGTTGGGCTCGCTAAGGACGCGTAACACAAGGATCGACTCGGCGTTTAGCAGCTGGGTATTCAGCGAGCTCCTGGAACCGCTACGTCCGGTTCTTCTTGCGGAATAAGATGCCAAACGTCAACAAGTGTCCGGCCTGGGCCAGAACCGGCCGGCAATCCGAGTCGGCTTCGCCTTCTACTTCGGTTCCATCCTGTGCCAAATATATGTGGTTGTCTTTTGGCAGAAAGCGGCCCGGATGCCACACGTTCCACAGGATCGAGTTGATAAGCATGAGGCTCGCCTCGAAGATATAAAAGAAGACCTCGTACCGCAAGAGGGGACTCAGGTTTCTGAGAGACTCGAGGTCAGTCAGGTCCACATTCGTATTTCCCGTGTGTTCCACGAGGCGGTAGATGGAGCGTATGAGTATCAATGTCATACTCATGTACAACGTGATCAGGATCGTCTTGACAGCCTTGGCGTGTATGTTGGTTTTCGCGCAACGCCGATGGAAAAGAGTGGCGAGGCAGAAGAAACTGATGATGATGCCGAGCTGCATTGCGATGGCGGCTATTGTCAAATGGCCGCCGAGCGTCTGCCGTTCGGCCGACGATGACGGATTGGCAGACAAGGCTACGCCCAAAGAGTTGAGGAGTTCAACAGGGATCATGAGACCGCTGAATGTGACCAGAACTCTGCCGGGAGCAAGCGGGGAGCAGTATGGCACGTAGTAAAACACTCGACTGAGGAGGCAGTAGTTCGCGAGTTCGAGAAGCGGGCTGTAGCGACGAAGATCTAATCAGCCGACACTCATATATATATTATGTCATGTAAACGTCTTCACTTACGGGACTATGTATATGAAGACCTGGCTGAGGACGAATATTATCAGGGGTAAGTCCGTGGTCACGCTATACATGTAATTGTAGGCTCCGTATTCGCGCATCGCGTAGCCGACTGTAAGCAGCACTCCGCAGACGGGATACAGTCCGATTAAGTTGAATGCCTTATAGCGACTGATGGTCGGTGTCAGACGGTTTGATCGGATTTGTCCGGCCTTGGACGAGAGTACAACCTACTAGCACTGCCAGAAATGGAAGACGGCCGATATGGCGTACGCGATAGCGAAAAAGATGGGCGCCCCTATGTTAGGAGCGTAGACGTAGAGGCTGTACAGAACTAAAGATCGTGTGAATAGTAGTGCCATGGCGACTGAAAATCTGGAACTCTTACTGGGCTCTCCGGCTGCCATCTTGGAAAGGAGTGGTGGGGTCGATATCTAATGTAGCGAAACTCGGTTCGAGATGAATGATGGATGGCGGACTATGCGTCAGGGGCGTTTAACAGACCTTTTGCCTTGCTGTCTTTCCAGCGTCCGGTGCCGTTGTCGCGGTATATCAGAAGGCAAGGCGTTCGTTCCGTGATGAAGAGAAGTCGAAGAGGAAGAGGGAATGGAGAGTTCATTCTGCTTCCCTCCCGGGCCATATTTAAGAGACTGAACTGGCAGGACCTCAACTTTAAAGCAGTTACCGTAACGCATCATTTCCTATCTCCTGAATCATAGGTAGCTATACATCGTCGCTTACACATATCATGACGCTTAACCCGAATAGGAGAATAAAACAGCCAAGAGACTAAGCCTTGCGGAATTTCTCCAGACCCACAATCGCTGCATCCGTGCACTAATACCAAATAGGATAACACAGGTACCAAGAGGTGCTTGGCGGGTTGAGGACCGGGAGCTAAGCCGAGTCCAGTGGGTTGAGGCAAGTACCTCAACGGCCGGAACATGTAATTACCCATCATCATCCACAGCTCATTTTTTGGCCATCACTCGAAGGAGAGCTGAGTCCGATTGACGGTACACATCCTTCCATGACGAAAGGATGCAGCGCCACCGGGTTCACGTAATCCTCGTGTTGGCGGGACTCGAATGGTGCCCCTCGATGTCTAGAGTGGTGCTACATGTTCTCCCGATGTAGATGGGGCACCAGACCAAAAGCCACTGTATTTCGAACATGAATGCCACGATACGAGGCGAATGCGGAAAAGATGAACGAGTGATCACCAGGTTCCGGTTTGTCGGCGGATGACAGGAGGCTGTTGAGTTCCAGAAGCCGCACTCTTCCCGCTGAGGATAGTTGGCCAGGGGGACCATCGTGCAAGCCAGTGTTGTATCTTTTGTTTCGAAGCCACCGGCCGCCACAATGAAGAGGTTGCCAATCACCCCTTTCTGTCAGGGAATGTCTGGTCTCACTGTCGTCTCTCGACACGCGCAACAGCTCGCTCCTAATAGTAGGCAGCATCGAGTTCTCCCCCCCATAGCGCCCTTGGTTCAGTATCGCATTTGCTGCCCTGGTATACTTCAATTTGGCACACCGCACGGGCCACGGTTATTATCTTGCAGTGCCTGGGTAGCCACCGCGACTAAAGGGTGAGGATTTTGGTTGGCAGCATCGCGACGCTATCGTGTTGACCACCATGTGACCAACGTTGTGAGGGACTCAATGTTCGTCATCTCGAATTCCGGCTCTACGGTCTGCCGGTAGCCGTTTCTCTTCCAGGGAACCTTGGTGCCCATGCTCCTACCGAGGAGCGCATTGACAGTGAGCTTCTTGAGCATGTCGAATAGAAGTGGGATTTTCGTCTAGCTGGGCATGTCTCCGGAGGCGGAGAAGACCTCGTTTAATACACCTAAAGTCTGGCGTATAGACTCTTCGATAGCGGTCCTAGATATGCGATCATCGATCACGCTCGTGAGGACTTTCCGGTGCCTTGTCCACATGTCCCCGTTCGTGGTAGCGACATTGGAACCATATCGACATAGGACGTATACCATCGCGCCTGTGCTTGTGCTCTTCATCTCCCTCCTTATCCACTACAACTATTACTCTATACGCAGACACACCGGCATGACTGCTGCTCCTCATACCTCTATGCGAAAGGGGCATCAATGAGCTATTTTGTGCCTCTTGAAATGTCACAGTGGAAGTAGCCGTGGTGGCAAGATAGCAGTGCTAATGAGACGACCAACATCCATCCATAGACTGTTCACCTATACAGATTCACTAATCAACATATGTCGCTCTTTTAGGCTTCGTATAAGCTTTCTACCCGACAGCCCGCTGGGAGCTCATGGAAAGATACTTGTCAAAACATCGCCGTAGGCCGTGTATGACAATCCCATCTTCTCAATATCGTAGTCGTTCCAGTACCCACCTCCAGCAAGGGTGCTTCGCGAATTCCAACCGGCGAACTTGGACCGCGCCTGCGAAACTGTCGTGCCCTGTGACGGCTTCGAGTCGTTCGTAACCCACACGAGCGGTACGACTTTCATGCCGAGCGTACTTTGCCAGCTTCCCGGGTCGTTGCCCGCGCCGCCGTCGTAACACTGCAGGTACACCCTGTCCAGCAGCAGGTCCGGCTCCGCAAGGCCGCTGTTGATCTGCGTCGTGATGGAGGCCCAGAAGCGCGAGTTGGTGTACGGAACGATGGTGTACTTGTAACCTATCTCCCCGAGCATCTTCGCGAAGGCGACGGTGCTCCCCACGTCGTATATGGACTCGTCGTCGTTGTTGACGGCGTCGAGGTCCCACGCCGTCTTGAGCGCCGCGAAGTTGCGGTACAGCGCCGTCGTGGAGCCGGGCCCCGGACTGCGCATCAGCTCGCGCACGTGCTGAGCGTTCATGCAGATCTCGACGCGGTTGACGCCCGTGCCGTCGCCCGTCTTGAACGAGCGCACCTTGTCGGCAAGCTCCGCGCCGCCGACGTAGGAACCGTTGGATGCAGCCAGCACGTCCGCGCTTCCCGGGGTGTTCGAGTAATACATGATGTCGCCGTTGTCGAGGACGCCGACACCGAAGATGACGAGGGTGTTGAAGCCGGAGGTCATTAGGGATGCGGTGTCCGACTTCATCACGTCTTTGAATAGGTATATGCTCCTTATACTCGACGCGGCCGCCGCATTGAGGGCAGCCGAAACATGGCGAAGAAGAAGCTCAAATAGCAGAGCCTTTGCCAAAACGTTGAATTTCATCCCTTTGACCTTGTGAAGCTGGTTCCTCCGTGATGAGAAGTTAATATGTACTTTGCCTGTAATGAGCAAGCGGTAAGTACAAATCTTCAATGGGGCAAGGCCTGCTGCTGCTCCCAGAGCATTGGATTTGTGACGAGTGTGTTAATATGTTAGATACTAAGATTGTCCCGGTGACCCGCAGGGAATAGCCGAGTATTTAATGTGACTCTGGTGGGTACCGGCCTCTCCCTTTCGACACAGAGCGAAGCATACTATCTCACCCGAGCCCCGAGAATTGGAGAATACGGATGGCAATGTGACCAGCCTATTTTCTCCGTCCGTCGTTGCATTGCCGGTGATGGCAAGCGGCGGGTTTTCTTAATCGGGTGATGCTGTGAATATTTCCGTATTTGGCTCGCGGCTAAATACATCCCTCACAAAGTTAAGGATAATCTTCGCATCAGAATACGCGGTGATCAAGTCAGCTGTGAACACGGATGCCGGCGCATGTCAGTGACTGGCGCCTATATCAAAACAACTCGTTGGGTCTCTGGGCACGGCATACTCCAGCCACTCCCCGTCCTGGAGCAACCTCTTCATGGCACCATCTTCTAAGCACACGACCAATTCACTCCCCTGATCCGGATCCCCGCTGCCTCTGTATGGGAACCAGAACAGAACCCATCCAATTCGGGCTTCGGCCACCTTACAGCCTTCGGGGTCCCGAATCCAAAATCCCACGCCTTATGCGCCGTGAGACCTTGCCAGCTCGTGCCGGCCACGTAGAGGTCCAGGAACCCATTGTAGCGAAGCCCGATGCGTCGCTTATCAGGACCCCTGCGACCCACTCCACGGCGGCCCGGTACAGAGCGTCGTCGACCTCGACATTGCTCGCGCGCATCAGGGCGGCGAGAAGCGGGAAAGCGCCCGGCGCTACGATCTCACCGAACGTCAGCTCCGCCGGCCCGTGCATGACGACGTTGCCGATGTAGTCGGTGGTCAGCAGCGGCTTGAGATAGCTGCGCCCGTTTATGGCGTGCATCAGCGCGCTCGTGCTTTCCCGCGAGAAGGAGGGCAGACGCGCGCGGGCGATATACATCGCCAGCAGAGTGCCATTACGGAGTCCTACTATCGAATGGCTCAAGTGAAAGCCCAGTGGCTAGGTTTCCAGTATTGGTAGCCCCCCTTTGGACAATAAGACGTCCGTAGCCAAATGGTGAAGACCCATACCGAGGACCAAACCGCCTCGGATGAATGTTATCATGAACATGCACATGCACATGGGTGTGTCCCCATCCGCAATGTCGCCATGCTTTGTGAGCGCCTTTTTTTTCGTCGCGGTCCTCGGTAAGAGCTTGCGGCTTTCCAGCTTCATAGGTGGAAAAGCCTCCTTTTCTAGGTCGGTGTATGAAGCCTCATCCTCATGGTCTGTGGCATCGTGATACTTGACGCTTAGTTCCACTGCGTCGTTACGGCTGGTATTTATCGAATATTGCCCGGTCCTGTCATCGATCTGAAGTTTTTCCGGCGAATTGGATATACTGGCCCAGCGTACGGGCGAGGCTGTTCTTCAAAGTTTTTACTAGTTTCTCTTTATCGGTGTCCGGAGCTAAGGAATAAATGGCAACGATTGGAATGTTGAATGCTGCCATTGTATAGTCGTAGTCTGGCAGGAGGAACGATTCGTCCTTGGGGCGGAGGCCCGGCTCTGACTGGGCGTACCCAGTATGTTTGAACGTTGTTAGGCATAATGATATATGAATTATAAGAACTCCTGTTGAAGACACTTTCTTACTTGAATTAGTATATCTGCGGTTTCGAGAAGCAGTCTGACAAACCGGGGGCGCGAGCTTTTAAGTGCCTGCTTGCAGGGTCTAATATCGACTGCTCTTTTGAGCTGAGTTCCTCAAGTCGCAAATGGTCCTATATTCGCGGCTACATACAGTAAATTGCTGGAAGGGGTGATTTGCGACTTGGCAGCCCCAGCTCTGAATCAACAATCGATATTAGAAACCCTGGACCTCTGCATAGAGTCTCCACTTACGTTCGGAAAAGAAGGCGAAACGTACCGTCAGAGGCTCCAATCCTTTGCCGGAGAAAGGGACTGAATTCGTCAGGAATACATTTCTGCTCTTCAGGCATAGTCTCTTTCCTTCTTTACTAAACCTTTTGCTTGTTTTAAACGGAAGTCATATCCAAAGAGCACCCATTAATATGTACAAGCAGAAAGCAGCCTCAAAGCTCTCGTGTTCAGTAAGGCCTTGGAGATGTGTAAATACATCATTGGGTGATTACGCCCTTTTTATATAAAATATATGCTACTAATAAACATGACTGCCTTAATATTCTGTTTATTTACCTAATACGATGCTAACGACAGAATCTCCCTTGGAGATGCTGACACGATAGATCTGTTGCTGTTATTATAAGGGCAAAACTTTAAAAAACAAAGAGCATCACGTGCTTTAGCGACATACTGAACATAATCATATTTCAGGTTGTTACAGTCCCAAGTCCCGTTATAAATTTAGCCTGTCGTAAAGAGGAACCTCGTCCCTCCGTCTTTGACTAGGTATGAATACGGGGCCTACGAAGTTGCTTATCCCGTTCGTTCTTTTTAATCCACTAGTACTCAATCTGCAGTACAGTAGTTAACACGGCAGACTGAGCACAGCTTGCAATACCTTTCTCCCGCAAATGCTGCTAAACGTCCCGCGTCAAAGCATCCGAACAATTTCGACGTGCCTGTATATCTTAGGATAAGGAATGTCACTCTACCTTCCGTCCTCCGTCCCTAAATCGAGGTTATGGACTTCAGGAGCGGTAACTGCGCGTCATCTCCGTTAGGCACCTTAGATATTAATAGATCTCATCCTACCCAATTACAGCGACCGTCTTATTACTACATCAAGGTTGCATCCTTGATTATGGAGAAAATGTACTAGACGTAGTCATAGGTCGAGTTATTAATATCTAGTCTAGGAATTCTGCGACAGAAGGTGAGGCTACCTTATAAGAAGCAATGAGGCTACCCCGGATGATTTTGTATGTGAAAACGAACAGGGTAGACTCAATCAAAGAACGATGGAAATCTCAAGGTATGTCGTAAGTCCGTATATTCGGCTATATGAAAGCTATGGACTTTCTGCAACAGCCTGGGGGATGTTAGGCTATATACGTGAATACCCGTATTATTGAGCATATCATTCGCTTTTTAATCCATTTTTTCCATTGTTAACCAAAGGATGAATAATGGAAACGTAGGTAAGGACGCGTAAGCAAAGTCTCAGACTTAGCGACCTCGAATAGGGGTTGGACCCACTTTTCTCCAAAGAATAACTCCGGATTTCTAGATCTAGCCATGACTGAATCGATATAAGTGCAGCTTTCAGTACTCCAAATTGGGCTCATCAGACTGAGAGGTAAGTGATCCGCGTGCTTCCCACCTCACAGATACAAGAAATTAACCTAACACTTTTGGTAGCAGGTCTCCGAGACTAGATGCAACACCACTCATGCCGAGGATAGAAGCGGGATCGTCATCGGTTGAGAAAAGGGGTAGAGTTACTCAGAGTCAACTATGCGAGGGTGGGTTTTCTCCAGGTATCTGACTACTCGGCATACCTCACCGCATTGCATGGTGAGTATGCAGAGCCACCGTAACCCAGTGTTACGTCGCAAGGCCACCATGTTCAGCCTTACGCCCACTTTGAGACAGTTGCTAATTCGGAAGAGGAAGCACATACACCAGCGCACAGGGAGTGAAAGCCTAAGACCGCTCCTGGAGTCCCGCTCAAGCTGGAATATCCTAGTGACATGGTATCATCCTTGTAAAGTCTTCATGACGCCCCTAACTTCTGTCTTCTGCTCACACTTTCATTGGATTAAATGCACAGTCCGACTCTCCCAAAGCACGACCCGTCATCAGCTATCGCCGCAGGCGCTTCAAAGGCCGCTGTCGTGGAAATCAACTACTACAAGGGTTATAACCGCTACGGAGCTTGCCCGATACCTACACGTAGATCGACAACCGAGCTGGGACTCACAAAAAGGGAATGATCTCAAAAGGGATATGCACACTGCCTCTCCTGAAGACTGCTATGCCTTCCTATGTGGGGTTGGGGGTCAGAGACTGGCGCCCAGGTTGAGGTGCAGCAGCTGCTGCTGCATGGCTTCGACAAATGGGGCAGTGATCCTTATCAATGCATATGTATGGCGTTAAATAGAGTATATTCACCGGGAACCACATGGCTAGCCCTTACTATGTAGTTGCCTGGACCACCGAAAGGGTATGTTGGAAGCCCTCACTCACCGGGACCCTAGGGATATTGCTAAATACCTTGTCCAGATAATAGTACTCGACTCCTCGTAGGCGAGGATCTGCGGAGCTAAAATAGTACCGAAGAGCAGAGTATCGTATCCAGAGCCTACATGGCGGCCATGGCATAACCTCTATGTGGGGATGCAAATGATCACAAGTGAACAGATCGCTGTACTGTCAGATTTCCTGCTACATCACCAGCGATATTGCCCGATACAAGGCCGCTATGCATCGCAGAGGCGCAAGAACACAGCGGTGACAGCACTCGTGTGCGGGAAGGTAACGAATTACACGACATTGCCGCAAAATGTAGCAAGACTTATTCCTAATGGGAGCCCGACTATGGGCGCGAGGTGGAGGACCTTCCCCGCACAGAAAGCCGCCAAGCGCCGGCGTACCCTGTGTAAATACATCGAAGGCGCCGATGAAGGTGGAGACGTCATCTTCGACGAGCTTCTGGAGGAAGACTGGCTGATGGCCAGTCCGACAGTACGCGGGTTAGACTGTACTGATAGACGATTCTTGGAGTTCGTTGCGGATAACCTCTCGGACATCAGTGGGATGAGACATGCTTTGACAGGCTGGTCCTGGACCCGATTCCGAAGCGGATGGTGCAAGCGCTGGTATCGATGCGCGTACGCCGGGGTCGGGGTGGTTCCGAGAGTGATTCGGATTCATTCGACGGCATCGCGAGGGGCAAAGGAAAGGGGCTCGTAATCGTCCTCCACGGGCCTCCCGGAGTGGGAAAGACACTGACTGCGGAGTGTGTGGTGGAGTCTGTGCATAGGCCACTCCATAGATATTTGTTGTTGTTGACGTTGCCCTGGTATTATTTCCCATACAATTGTATGGGGAGTTACATCGTAACCGTATTCGGGAAATAGTAGGCGGTCGATGGTAACTAAATAAATATGTATACCTTTGTGACCTGTACTGTAGTTACTGTCAGATATAGGGAACATGAGTTATATTGTTATATTCAGCTAGTTACGTATGCTGTCGTACCTATATAAGTTTAAGTATTTTAACCACGGAATATATATAATGAAATGGTGCAGGGTGCAGGGCCGAGAATGTGGCTCCACTGATCAGTTAGCCAGTACCACTCATGTATTTCTAGGAGCTCTTTTCGCCGGGCGCAACCCCGGAGACACTCACCACTCATCTTCATCGCAGACAGACTGGTCTCAACACCAATTCAATTGCATTAACTTCCATTTTCCCTTGAAACCTGGGCTCACTCGTGACACTCTCTTCGATTTTGAACTGATCAGGACCGACTCTGTCCCGCCCATTTCAATAAGCGTTAAATTATTATTAAATTTTAATATAACTTATTTAAGCTTTATTAAAAAATCACTTAAAAAATCGGCCTTATTATATATATTATAATTAATACGCAACCCGATATATCCTTTATAATATTTTAACTTATTAGATTTAATATAAACCTAAATAACGTATATTATATAGTCGTTAATTAAGATATTTTATACTTAATCGGAATTAAACTTTTAACGTTTTAATTTAATAATAACCATTCGATAAATATTTAAAGTATCCCTATTTTTATATAAAACTTAATCCATTAAAAAGGTTTTAAGTTTCCTTTATAAAATTATTCGTAAAAACGAATAATAAATAAATAATTAAAATAATATTAGTGTTTTTTATATAAATTAATAAAAAAAGCCTTAATTAATTAATTATTAATTACAACATTAAATATAACTTTAATAAAATAACCATTAAAGGTATAATATAACAAGAGTGATATTAAATATACCTTAGTTTTTTTAAGCTTGGCATATCTTAGTTTTTCCTATCAATTAGCAACGCTCCGTTATTATTCCCCGCTACCTTTTAACAGTTCTTATACTTTTTATAATAACTCGATAATTACGTTATTAAATAAAGTCAGAACTTGTATTTTAGGACTTTTAAGGTCCGTTAATTAATATTCCGAAATTACTTTATTTTTCCAATTTTTTTTCGGTTAAGTTATATACGAATAAAGTTATAGCGCTAAAAAGGTAAAAGTATTCTTACGAAATAATAAGGGCTAATATTCGCAACTAACACATCTTAAAAAACTAAGGTACATATAATAACATATATACGAATATATATACGATTATTTTAATAATATCAGGTTTTTTAATAATGAAAGTAATATATTTAATTTTATATTATCTGGGGTAATTAATTAATATATATATTATTATATATTAATACATATTTTAAATACGAAGTTAAATTTTCGGTTTGTACCGCCGTTATAACCCCGAAAAAGCTTTTTTTCCATTATTACGTTATAATTTAATATCCTTATGGTTTTGCTGCAAAAATAAGGTTTCTCCGAAACCTTCCTTTATGGAGGAAAAAATATAATTTCGGGGACGAAATTATATATCAAACAACCTATTTATGGCCCTTCGTTTCCTTTATAATTAATAGTTTAAAGCGCTTTTTAACCCGAATTCGAAATTTTATATACCTTTCGGGCTTAAGTATTATTACGATATAATTTGCAGCAGGTAATAATGCTATAACTATTGCCGTAATTCGCAATCGTAATTTCGGTATTGCCGTATTTTTCGTTCGACCTGCCGTATTAATAATACGCTAGCGTTTAAGCTGCCGTTTTCGTAATCCTTTTTTAGCTTTAATATTTTCTTATTAAAATCTATTACGGCGTTACGAAAGAACTAAACCGCAGTTACGTTTTTAAGTACGGCTACCGGCAGGTTACGAAGCCGTCCGGCGTTAAAGGGTTTAATTAATCATAACGGCGGTACTTATAACAAACTTACCTTTCGCTTTTATAAGATGGGGGTTCCGTATTGCGAAAAACGGGGGTTTTTGTATTAAATTCCTTTTATGATATTAAAATTCGTAAATATTTTTTAAAGAAAACGTTTTAATTTTTAGAAATTTTTTATAATATCGACTGTTTTATAAATTTTATGCTAATAAATTAATTTTAATTACGCCGTTACTTTGTCGAAATTATAATAATAATTACCGAATTTTGAAAATTCCGTATTTAATTTCGTTAGGATAATTTTAAAAATAATTCAGTAAAGGTTATTTAATTATTTAAATATTTTATGGAAATTTATATTAAAACGTTATTTAACTATTACTTTTTAATCCAATTAAGCTTAATTTTAACGCGTTTATCGGATACTTATATTTCGTAAATTTTTTTTTAATTTTTAAAAAGTTATTTTAAGCTGATTTAAAATTTAATAAAGTTTATTTTCTTATTTAATATATAACCTTTTAAGGTTTTATGGTTAATTTTTATTAAAAAGGTAATTTTTATTAATAAAATAATATGCCCGTTTTTTGCGATATTATATTTATATTAACTTAAAATAATTTACTATAAATAATTAAGTAACGGCAAATTTATTTTAAATTAATTTTTATACGGCGTCGAAAAAATTTTCAATACCGTAATATATAAAATCTTGTTATATTTTAAGTAATATTTTTTTCGTAAAAAGTACGCGATTAACTTTAAAAGGGATTATATCCCGGTAAGTTTTGATAATATATATACGAATTAAGTTTTTTTAGGAAAAAGATATTTTTGCGGTTAAAGGGATAATCGTTACCGTTAACGTCGTTCGCATTATTATTATTATTAAGGTTTTTAAGTTAAGATATTTATTTACGGCCGACGTTAATAATAACGTTTTTATTAATATAAAAAATGTAAATTTATAACTTCGTAATTATAAACGTTTTAATAATTATACGGCGTATTTTTTCGTCGAAGTCGGTAATAGTTACTGTAAGTAGTAATATTTAAATTATCCGTTATAAGCGTTTTAACCGATTTATTACTTATTCGCAAAATTCGAAACGTTCGTTTAATATAAAAATAAAAATGCGGTTAAAAATTAACCTAATAGAAATTTGGCCTATATAATTAAAAAATGATATATTAAACCTATTTATTTTATATATATTATTAACGTTAAAAATTTCAGGATACCGTTTCCATATTTTTATATAATAAGGTATGATTTAAAAGATGATAATAAGGTGATTAATAATAAAATCGTTTTTTTAACGTATTTCGTAATAAAACGTTTTTTTAAAGCCGTTTAATAAAGGTTTACGTAATAATAAAACCTTCGCGAAATTTTTATTTTATTTTATGGCAAATATTATTAATATCTTTCCGGAACGGTTTTTTTTTGTTATTAATAACCTTTTTAATCCGTTACCGAAGTTTTTGAAGGCGTAATATATTATTAACGACCGAAATTTTAATTATACGGTAACTTTATTTGCCGAAATAACGATATTTCGAATACGCTTCGTAACGCGGTATTAAGCCGTAATTATGTTAAAAAGGGTTTTAATTAAAGTTTATATATATTTCGAATTACTATTTTTAATTTAAAGTTCGTAATCGTATTAATTTAACGCGTTAAAAGTATTTTTTTTTACTTTTTTCGTACATATTTTGTACAGGTTTTATTTTTTAAATATTTATATAACGTAACAATCGTAAATAAGGTTAATATAAGTAAATAATCCGTCCTTTTTTTTGCTTATCCGGACGTTATAGTTACGGAAACGTATAATATTAAACCCGTAAGCTTTCGCAAAAACGTTAAAGGCTAATTCGAAAATTTTAATCTTTTTCCATAGGTTTAAGTAACGGTTGGGGGGGTTAGGTATGGTAAAATTCGTTAATATAGTTACGGGATTGCGTTTTTATGGACGGTACGTGTCAGATATAGGGGTCATCAGTCATGTTGCATTGCATAACTAGTTGCGGGCTCTTTAAAACGCGTACTGTATTATAATATAATCTGTCCACGGAACATATATGGTCCGATTAAAGGGAACCTTTCCGTATATGGAATGCTAACGTAACCCCGGTTAATTAACATACCCCCTTAATACCTTAACATAATTACGGCATTAATTATTACCTTTTATTATTTCTTAAAGCCATAATAATTTTTTTTCCGGTAATTAAATCTTTTTAATTAAAATTTTTTTTATTTAAAATAATTCTTAAAATTTTTTTCCGTTAATTTAAAGTTTTTATAATATTTATTAATTTTAATTATTTTTTAAAATATTTAAAAGATTTGCATAATAAGGCCTTTATTAATTTATTAATTAATATATTATTTATAAACGTATATTTTATCTTAATTATATCTTTTTTATAACTTTTCGAAATTAATAATTATATATATTTACGTACCATAATTTTGTTTATAAAAAAATAACGTTAATATTAATAAACCGTATAATTTATTAATTATCGTATTATAAATTTAAAAGTTCCATATTTAAATTAATTTTTAATTTTTTAATTAATCGAAAATAAAATATTTTTTTTTTATAATTTACGTAAAAAATAATAATTCGGGTTTAATTATAAAAATAATTATTATATTTTACTTATTTATTTATTATTATATTAATTTTTTAAATAATTTTATAACGTAAATTTAAAAACTTTTTCGATTAATTATATTATTCGTAAAAAAAATATTATTTTAAATATTTAATAAATCTTTACCCTTAAATTATAATATTAATATTTTAATTCCGATTAAATATAAACTAACTTAATTAATAACTTCATAATATACGTTATTAAAATTTAGGTTAAATCGGGCAAATTTAAATACCGTAAAAGTTATATTAAATCGTATATTAATTGTTACGTATAAAATAAAACCGATTTCTTTTTAATATTTATTAACGGAATTTAAATAAGTTAAATTAAAATTTGGTAATAATTTAACGTCCGTTATTAACATATTTAAAATATCGTTTAAATCTTTTTTAAAATTAAATTAATTAACTTATATATAAAATCGGATTAAAATAATTAAATTTTTTTAAAATTTCTTTTTAATTATTTCGATATTAAAAAATTATTATAAATTTTTATCCCTTATAAAAATATACCGTAATTATATTTATTAAATTAATTAATTAACGAAACTTTAATTTTTTTTACGGTAAACCGTAATAATATCGTTCATAAAAAATTTTTTTTTAACGAATAAAATAATAAGGTTCGTAAAAAATAAAATTAAATCCTAATTTTTTAAATATCTTAATAAAATCTTTTAGTTATAATAAAAATAATTCCCTTAATTTATATAATACCTTTTTAATTAAAATTTTTTTTATTATATTATAAATATTATAAAGATATTTTTATAATTACTTAATAAAATTAATTTTTATTAACGAAAATATTTATAACGTTATATTATTTAAACTTTAAATTAAATTTAATCGTAATAATAATTAAAGTTTAAAATAATTTTGTAATTAAAATAAATACGTATATATTATTATAAAATTTTTTAAATTATTAATTAATTCGTACGATAAAACGTATTTTATATTTTTATAACTAATTAAATTTATTAAATTTATAAATATATATTTATATATATTTTAAAATAATTTTTTTTTAATAAAAAATTAATTAACGGTTTTTTAAAATTTTTCGGTTTTATAAAATAAATTTTTTAACGGATATATATTTAATTTTTTATAATTTTATGGCAGTAACGGTAAGTTATATTTATATATTTAATTTTACGATTTAAAAATTCTATTAAATTTTTTTATATGGAAAAATTTTTAATTAAAATAATACGTATTTTAAATAATTTTTTTTAAATTTCCGTAATTTACTAGCCGGTTATTAAAAAAATTTATAAAATAAATTATTTATTTAACGTTAAACGTAATTTTTTAAATTTTATAATTATTTTTAATAATATTTTTATAATACGGAATATACGGAAAATTTACGTTTTTAATCCGTAAAATATTTTTGTTTTTTACCGTTATTTTAAATTAAATAATATGATAAAAATTTAAAATTACTTTTTGAATTTTCGGCGTCATAATAATTATAATAATTATTAATATAAACGTTAATAATAATAATGATTTAAAAAACGGAAATAATTCGAATATAACGGTTATATAAAAACAATTAATTTTATACGAATAAGCTTATTTTTTATTATTCCGTATATTTTTTTAAACGTTTATATTATTTTAATTTTTTTTATTTAACCGAAAATTAAATTATTCCGTTTAAATTTTTATTTTTATATATATATATATATAAAATAATTATAAATTTAATTAAATAATTTTATTTATCGGAATAATTTACGTAATTCGTATTTTATAACGTAAAATAAATTATTTTTTAAATTTTTAATATTATTTAAAAAAATATTTTTTTCGTTAAATTATATATTTCGAATAACAATAATTTTATTAATAAATAAATTCCAGATTTCGTAAATATTCGTAAATTAATAACTAACAAAAAAGTTAATTTATATTTTAAAATTTAATTTTTAAAATTTTTATTTTTTTTTATAACGGTAATAATTATAATATGAATTATATAGCCGTATATTTATAAATAAGCTTATTAAAATTTCCGATTAAGTATTATTATATTATTTTTATATATTATATAAATATAATAAACTTTATATAAATTTTATTAAAAGAAAATATATTTAAAGGTACGGTTATATAAATTTATTATTATTTTAAAAATATATATAATTAAAAACGAAAATAATTTAACGTTATTTTAATTTATAATTACTTTTTTTAACTATATTTTTTAAACATTTTATACCTCCGTTTTAAATTTACATATATAATATTAAAAAAAAGTAATTAAAATATATTTCGAAATTAACAAATATTTAAAATTTCGTCGTTATATTCGAATATTTACGGAATAACCTTATTTTAAATTTGTAAAACTTTTAAAAGGTATCGAAATACCGTAATTAATATATTTTATTTTTAATTTTTAAAGTAAATATTTTTCGGTTATAAATATAACGTATTTATATCTTTTAAAATCTTTTTCGAAATTTATAAAATCGATAATAATTCGTTATTTTAATTAAAACGTTTTTTTTCGGTTTTCGATATATTTACTTTTTAATTTTTATTTTATTATATATTAAATATTTAACCGTTATTAAACCTTTTAAACGGATTTCTTTAATATTAAATTATAATTAATCGATTATTTCGGGCCTTAAATATTTTAATTTTAAATATTATATAGTACCGTTACCGATTTATTATAATTTCGTTATATATAAATGAACGTTTCGTTTATATAATATAAAAATTATATAAATAATTATTATATTAATATTTTTAATAATAAATTAATTAAATTTATTTATTAATATAATAATTATTTAATTAAACTTATTTCGAATAAAATTATTATTTTTTCGGTTATTTTATTAATATCTTTTTTTCCGGAATTATGGAAAAAATATTAAATTATACGCGAAATTTTCGTAATAAGTTATGTTATATAAATATAATATTTTCGGGCTTATAAATTTAAAATAATATATTTATTTTACCGTATTTATTAATCGGAATAAATCTTTTCCTTATATATATTTTATCGCCTTAAATCGTTATCTTATAATTTAAAAACTTATTAATAAAATTAAAAATATATATTATAAACCTTAAATCCAGAATAAATAAATTCCTTAAAAAATAAAATACGACGATTATTATATTACGTTAATTAAAAATTAAAAAATACGTTAAAATTCGTTTTATTTTTTTAAAACTTAATATACTTTTTAAATAATTAATTATTTCATAATTTCTAATAAACGGTTAAATTTTTCCTTTAAAAATTAATCGGTAACGATACGTTTTTAAATTAATATTATTATTATTTAATTAAAACGGAAATTTTTTAAAACTTTTTTAAAAAATATACAAAAATATTAAAATAATTTATAATAAAAGCTTAAGTAAGCCTTATAACGCATATTTTACGTATCCGACTTCTAACGTTTTCGTTTATTATTATTACGACTCGCTTAAAAGCTATTATAATTATTTCGTTTCGGCCCTTTTTTAAAAGTTTTATTATGCGCCTAATTATTAATATCCTTAATTTATTCTTAATCAGACTTATTTTAATTCGAAAGGTTTATAAAAGCCTTATAAAAAGTTAAAAACGTTACCTTAAGGTTTTTTATTAACTATTATATATTCGTTATAATCTAATAATTTTTAAAATTAATCGTTTTATTTTCGATTTTATCCCGCTTTAAAAACATAAATATATTCGACCAACTAAATATAATCGGTATTATTATTATATATAATTAATTCGTCCAAATAACCGGTATAATCATTTTAAAAATTCCGTAACGTTAACTTTAAGCCATAATTTCTTATTATTTTATTATTTATTTATTAAATTTTTTAATAATTTTCGGGACTTACTTTAATCGTTTTTCGTATTCGTATTTAATATTTATAAATAATCGATTATTATAAACTTTTCCGGCTTTTTAAAATTTAACGTATTAATTTTTAAAATCGTTATTTAAATTTAAATAAATTTATTTAATTAATAAAGAAATATTATCCAGAATTTATTTTATAAGTTTGTTAAAATTTTTTCGAAAAGTTTTATATTTTCGATTTAAGTAAGTATAAATTATAAAATCTTAATTATAGGTTTATTTACTTTCGGTCGTTATTTTAAGGGTATTTATTAAATGGCCCGTTCGATTAACCTTTTCGATTTATATAATCCTTTCGGAAAATAAATTAGCTTTCCGTATCGATTAATAAAATCGTTTTTTTAAATAAAAGGTTATATCGGGCGGCGTAGGTTTAATAAGCCATAAAAGGTTTTAATTAAGATTAATATATTTTTATAAATTATATTTTTTAATTTTAGTTTTAAATTCGTTTTTAAATTTATTTTAATTTTTAAAATTAATATAAATAATTACGAACGTTATCGGTACGGTTACCATTATAATTAATAAAGGATATAAATAATTATTATTAATATATAACTTATATTATTTTAATAATAATTAATTCATTAATAATAACGCAAATTAAACAAATAAAACTTTTAATTATTAAATATAAAGGTTATTAATAATGTTACATTATATAACTAGTTACGGGCTCTTTAAAACGCGTACTGTACTGTAATGTAACCTGTTTACGGAACATATATGGTCCGATTAAAGGGAGCCTTTCCGTATATAAAGTGCTAGCGCAACCCCGGCTAGCTGACAGTACGTTATTATTCGGCTATTTTTTGCCAAATTAAACGATTCGGAACTTAAAGAAACGATTATACGTTTAGGATCGGTTTTAACTATCGTAAATTCGAAAATTAAAAAAAGTAAAGGCGTTATTATTAAAAAACGTTATATTATTTAAAGGGTATTAGTTACGTTACGATTATAAAGGTAAAATACGTTATTATGGTTTAATTTTTTTTTAAAAAAGTTCGATCTTTAATCATATACATCAGGCCGTTAGGAAGTTAATAGGCCGTTAACAGCTGTATTAAAAAATTAAGGTATGCTAAGCTTAAAAAGATTAAGGTACGTTTAACATCACTTTATAAGAATTAATATATAATACGGTTAATGTCAGCTAGCCGGGCTTGCACTAGCACTCTATATACGGAAAGGCTCCCTCTAATCGGACTATATATGTTCCGTAGACAGATTATATTATAATATAATACGCGTTTTAAAAAGCCCGTAACTAGTTATATAATACAACATTATTAATAACCCTTATATTTAATAATTAAAAGTTTTATTTAATTAATTCGCGTTATTATTAATTAATTAATTATATCCTTTATTAGCCATAATAATAGCTATACCGATAACGTCCGTAATTATTTATATTAATCTTAAGGACTAGAATAAATTTAAAAACGAATTTAAAATTAAAATTAAAAAATATAATTTATAAAAATATATTAACCTTAATGAAATTTTTTTATAGCTTATTGAATTTACGCGGTCCGATATAACCTTTTATCCAAAAAAACGATTTCGTTAATCGACGTAAAAAATTAATTTATTTTCCGAAAAAATTATATAAATCGAAAAAATTAATTAAACGGGTTATCCGATAAATACCGTCGAAATAACGACCGAAAGTAAATAAGTTTATAACTAAAACTTTACGATTTATACCTACTTAAATTAAAAATATAAAACCTTTCGAAGAAACTTTAACGAATTTATAAGATAAATTTTAAATAATACTTTCTTATCGATTAAATAAACTTATTTAAACCTAAATAACGATTTTAAAAATTAATAAGTTAAATTATAAAAAGCCGGAAAAATTTACGATAATCGATTATTTATAAATATTAAACGTAAATATAAAAAATAATTAAAGTAAATCTCGAAAGTTATTAAAAAGTTTAATAAATAAATAAGAAAATAATAAAGAATTATAACTTAAGGTTAACATTATAAAGTTCCCGAAACGATTATACCGGTTATTTAAACGAATTAATTATATATAATAATAATATTAATTATACTTAATTAATTAAATTTATTTATACTTTTAAAACGAAATAAGACCGAAAAAAATAATAATTAATTATTTAAAAATTAAAATTAACTTTTTAAATTATTAAATTATAACGAATTTATAATAATTAATAAAAAACGTTAAAGTAATATTTTTAACTTTTTACGGAACTTTTATAAACTTTTCGAATTAAGATAATCTTAATTAAAAATAAATTAAAAATATTAATAATTAATTACGTAATAAAATTTAAAAAAATGTTAAAACGAAATAATTATAACGGTTTTTAAATAAGTCGTAATAATAATAAACGAAAACGTTAAAAATCGGATACGTAAAATACGCGTTATAAAACCTACCTAAACCTTTATTATAAATTACCTTAATATTTTTATACGTTTCTTAAAAAAACTATAAAAAATTTCCGTTTTAATTAAACGATAATAATATTGGTCCAAAAACGTATCGTTACCGATTAATTCTTAAAGAAAAATTAACCGTTTATCGAAAATTATAAAGAATTTAATTACTTAAAAAATAAATTAATTCCTAAAAAGAATAAAATAAACTTTAACGTATTTTTTAATTTTTAATTAACGTAATACGATAAACGTTATATTTTACCCTTTAAAAAATTTATTTATTTTAAATTTTAAATTTATAATATATATTTTTAATTTTATTAATAGGTTTTTAAATTATAAAATAACGATTTAAAGCGACAAAATATACGTAAGAAAAAGTTTTATTTTAATTAATAAATACGGTAAAATAAACGTATTATTTTAAAATCTTATAAAGCCGAAAACGTTATATTTATATAACGTAACCTATTACGAGAATTTTATATATAATTTAATATCTTTTCGATAATTCCGGAAAAAAAAATATTAATAAAATAACCGAAAAAATAATAATTTTATTTAAAATAAATTTAATTAATTTATTATTAAAAATATTATTATAATAATTATTTATATAACTTTTATATTTTTTAAACGAAATGTTAATTTATATATAATAAAATTACCGTAAACCGGTAACGGTACGATATAATAACTAAAATTAAAATATTTAAGGCCCGAAATAATTATTTAATTATAATTTTATATAAAAAAAATCCGTTTAAAAAGTTTTATAACGATTAAATATTAAATATATAATAAAATAAAAGTTAAAAAATAAATATATTAAAAATAAAAAAAAACGTTTTAATTAAAATAATAAATTATTATCGATTTTATAAAATTTAAATTTTTTTTTAAAAGATACAAATACGTTATATTTATAACCGATAAATATTTAAGTTTTATTTAAAATATATATTTTAAAAATTAAAATAAAATTATTCCGTAAATATTCGAATACGATAATAAAATCTTAAAAAATTTTTAATTTCCAAATATATTTTAATCGCTTCCTTTTAATATTAAACTTAAACCTTAAATATTATATACGTAAACCTAAAACGAAAATATAAAATATTTAAAGGATATAATTAAAAAAAAACGATTATGATACGAAATAACGTTAAATTATTTTCGTTTTTAATTATATATATTTTTAAAATAATAATATATTTATATAATTATACCCTTAAATATACTTTTTTTATTAAAATTATATAAAATTTATTATATTTATTTGGCATATAAAAACGGCGTAATAATATTTAATCGGAAATTTTAATAAGTTTATTTATAAATTTACGGTTATATGACTTACGTTATAATTATTACCGTTATAAAAAAAAAGTAAAAATTTTAAAAATTAAAATTTAAAATATAAATTAATTTTTTTATTAATTATTAATTTATAAATATTTACGAAATTTAAAACTTATTAATAAATAAAATTATCGTTATTTAAAACATATAATTTAAAGAAAAAAATTATCTTTTTAAGTAATATTAAAAATTTAAAAAATAACTTTTTTTACGTTATAAAAAGCAAATTACGTAAATTATTTTAATAAATAAAAATACTTAATTAAACTTATAATTATTTTATATATATATAAAAAGAAAATAAAAATTTAAACGTATTAATTTAATTTCTAATTAAATAAATTTTTTTTTAAAATATTATAAACGTTTAAAAAAATATACGGAATAATAAAAAATAAACCTATTTATATAAAATTAATTATTTTTATATAACCGTTATATTCGAATTATTTTTATTTTTTAAACCGTTATTATTATTAACGTTTATATTAATAATTATTATAATTATTATACCAACAAAAATTAAAAAAATAACTTTAAACTTTTATTATTTTATTAAACCTAAAATAACGGTAAAAAATAAAAATATTTTACGGATTAAAAATATAAATTTTCCGTATATTTTATATTATAAATATATTATTAAAAATAATTATAAAATTTAAAAGATTACGTTTAATATTAAACGATTAACTTATTTTATAAATTTTTTTAATAACCGGCCGGTAAATTACGGAACTTTAAAGAAAATAATTATTTAAAATACGTATTACTTTAATCGGAAAAGTTTCGGTATAAAAAAATATAATAAAATTTTTAAATTATAAAATTAAATATATAAATATAACTTATTATTATTACCGTAAAATTATAAAAAAATTAAATATATAGCCGTTAAAAAATTATTTTATAAAACCAAAAAAGTTTATTTATAAAATTATAAAAATATAAAATATATTTTATCGTACAAAACGATTAATAACTTAAAAAATTTTATAATAATATATATATATATATATATATTTTAATTAAAAAATTATTTCGAATTTTAATTACTATTACGCTTAAATTCGATTTAAAATTTAAATAATATAACGTTATAAATCCCTTAATTAACGTAAATTTACCTTATTTAATATTTATAAAAATATTTTTAACATATTTATAACGTAATAAAAAATTTTAATTAAAAAGATATTATATAAATTAAAAAAATTACTTTTAATATAGCAGAAAAATTTTATTAAGATATTTAAAAAATTAAAACTTAATTTTATTTTTTATAAATCCTATTATTTTATTTATTAAAAAAATACTTTTTTTATAAACGATATCGATACGGTTTACCGTAAAAAAATTTAAAATTTTATTAATTAAGTAATTTAATAAATATAATAACGGTATATTTTTATAAAAAATAAAAACTTATAATAATTTTTCGGTATCGAAATAATTAAAAATAAACTTAATAAAAAAATTTAATTATTTTAATTTAACTTTATAAATAAATTCATTAATTTAATTCTTAAAAAAAGTTCAAATAATATTTTTAATACCTTAATAACAGACGTTAAATTATTATTAAATTTCGTTAATAAATATTAAAAAAAAATCGGTTCTATTTTATACGTAACGGTTAATACGAAACTTAATATAACCTTTATAATATTTAAATTTACCCGATTTAACTTAAATTTTAATAATATATATTATAAAATTATTAATTAAATTATTTTATCTTTAATCGGAACTAAAATATTAACGTTATAAATAAGGGGTAAAAATTTATTAAATATTTAAAACGACGTTTTTTTATAAATAATACGATCGATCGAAAAAAATTTTAAATTTACGTTATAAAGTTATTTAAAAAAATAAAAAAATAATAAATAAATAAATAAAATATAATAATTATTTTTATAACCAAAACGGAATTATTATTTTTTATATAAGTTATAAAAAAAATTTTATTTTATTTTTAATTAATTAAAAAATTAAAAATTAACTTAAATAAAAAATTTTTAAATATATAATACGATAATTAATAAATTATACGGCTTATTAATACCGATATTATCTTTTTGTAAATAAAATTATAATACGTAAATATATATAATTATTAATTTCGAAAAATCATAAAAAAAATATAATTAAAATAAAATATATATTTATAAATAATATATTAATTAATAAATTAATAAAAACTTTATTACGTAAATTTTTTAAATATTTTAAAAAATAATTAAAATTAATAAATATTATAAAAATTTTAAATTAATAAAAAAAATTTAAAAATTATTTTAAATAAAAAATTAATTAATTAAAAAAATTTAATTACCGGAAAAAAGATAAAATAAATAATTACGGCTTTAAAAAATAATAAAAGGTAACAGTTAATACCGTAATTACGTTAAAACGTTAAAGGGGTATGTTAGCTAGCCGGGGTTACGCTAGTACTCCATATACGGAAAGGCTCCCTTTAATTGGACCATATATATTCCGTGGACAGATTACATTATAATACAGTACGCGTTTTAAAGAGCCCGCAATTAATTATGCAATGTAACATCACTAATAACCCCTATATCTGACAGTTAACGAGGAAATAATCAGTAGGTGAAGGCAACTAGTTCTTCGGGGCGCAGATTAATGGCCTAATGGCTTAATAACATCAGTATCGATACCGCCATTCCCGCTTTAAAGAATATTCGCTCTAATAAATCATTAGCCGTTACCCCGTGGAAAGAACAGGTCGGCATGCGATATAACTTTTTGGTAGATCGCCGCCAAGGCTTAACTATTTCCCCAAAAAGGTAAATAGTAGGTCGATAACGGCTATATAGAACGAATTGATAACGCCTCTGTGAGATTTAAGACCTGACATTGTCCCACCTAGTGTGGGGCCTCACATCTTTCAGGTCCGACAGCCTCTTAAGCGACTATTCGTATAGTCGCTTAAGAGGCGCCATCAAGTGACTTCGAGCTTATTAACCAACTATTGAAAGCCTGTACAAAGTAGCAAGGCAATAGGCCATTAGGCCATTAAAGATTTTGTCGATCACACCCTAATTAAAAAAACCCCTGCGACCTGTAAAGAGCAACTCCATCCGAAGATCAACTGCATCCTGAAAACCAGCTGCATTCGACGATCAACTGCACTCGACGATCAACTGCACTCGACGATCAACTGCATTCGACGATCAACTGCATTCGACGATCAACTTCAGACACGATAAGCGTAGTCAATCAAGATATTTGTAGCTTATTTGTAGCCTATTTGTAGCCTATTTGTAGCCTATATATGGCCCTATATTCTTGGCTGTTCTGCTTGCTACGACGCAGAAAGCCAAGAAGCCGAAAAATGAGACCCAAGCCATTTATGTCGTTTCGCCATGTCTTTGGGCCGGTTCCCAGACGCGTTTCTCTCCATCCGAACTTCATGCGACAGGTGCCGTTTCCAGAAGCTCAAGTGCTCTATCCCGGCCTCCTCCGAGGCTCCGAAAGGCACTATATGCTGCCAAAGATGTGCCCGTGCTATGGTGCCTTGTGTATTCAGTCGGCGCAGCAGGTCCCGGCGCACCACGACGGACTCTTATTCCGATCAGAAACGGAGAAGAACGAGATCCGCGATAGGTCTCATCCCCGATGAGCGTGGCGTGACTGCAACCAACCGCCACAATCCGAGCATATCAGAGGACCAAGGGCCGAGCCCCGTGGACCAAGAAATCAGTATCATCATTCCCAAGGGTCCAACGGCCCTAGAAACTGAGGCGTTCTCCTTTGACGACGGTTGGAATCAAGTGTCTACACAGAACGCACTAGCTCTAAATGGAGCTCAAGGGACTGGTGGTGCTGATGATAGCTCCCTTGAATACACGTTTCAAGAGGATAGCGCTATGGACGATATGCAGCTATTCTCCAACGGCATGGGCATTGTCGTTCAGGAAAACAGTGGAGAGTCGAGCCTAGCGAACCCTTGGGTTGCGCCTGCCTCCTCGGATACGAGCGGGGAACACAACAGCTGCAGTGGATCTACCGCATTCGAGGCTAACGTTGTGATCTCCGAACGTGGCAACACCATTGGGGTGCTATTGAGTCTGGCGTCCGACCTGCACACGAGACTGGAGACGTTGGAGAACAGGCCACGACAGCAGGGAGAGACTCCCCAGGCTCTGGACGGCTACCCCATCGGCAGTATCTTGCACCTGTCGCAGGAATTCACCAATATTGCCAGTGCGCTACGGAAAATTAGGTCGGTTGACGAGACTGGGCAAATAGCCTGGATGCTGAGCTCGGACTTGACGCAGTTTGGGGGCGATTGCACAGCGACTGGGACATCATCTCCCTGCGTCGATACCTCGACGGCACTGATCCTGTTGAGCTGCTATGTCACTCTGACCCAGATCTGTACCATTGTCCTGGGTCATTTCCAAGCCCACCTTAGCTCGCAGTCGGCCGCCCGCATCACGGCCATTCCCACCAGCGCAAAACTGGGGCCGCAGGTGTGTCTTGGCGAGCTGCCGACCACCGACGCGCCGCACAGCCGTATACACATGGCGGTTTGCATCCTACTCGAATCCCTCAGCCAGGCCGAAGACGCCTTGGGTTTACCCCCGCAGATTCGAGCCGCGAGGGGTTCGCAACCCTGGGGCAAGGGAAGCGCCACGGAAAACAAGACGTTTCCCGATGCCTTGGCCGAGCAGGATCTCGCTAGCGCCCTGAGCCGCTGGGAAGAGTTGACCAGCGTGACTAGCATCCAGGAGTCATTTACCGTGCTGGGGAAGAAGGTGGCGGACATCAAAGAGCTATTGCGGGAGAAGATGGGGCTGTAGGTACGCTCATCTACTTCGTTAGACAGGGCTATGTGGGTGGATACAGTACTATGGTATCAGGCGAAAGTTTAAGCACACTTGTCATGCACACCTCACAGGGGCATACGTCTTTTTAAATAAGACGTTATCCAAGCCCACACGTTCTTAATAAATAGGGAAGCGTACGATTATTATTGCTGATAATGTTGCCCTGATGTATTTTCCCATACAAATTGTAGGAAGCTACATCCTAGCCGTATTTGGAAAATAGTAGGTGGGTGGAGGTAATTACAAAAACTACACCCCTGTGAGTTGTAATCTGTGAAATAGGTGGCAAAACCAATCTGCGAATAGCACAACTCTTGAGAATTCACCGTACATACACCTCATGTGCATAAGAACTGTAGTATATACAATCTTTGAAAACAGAGTCAACTGCAGCTTGACCGTGGACCATCAATCAAATTCTGGGCGTGTTGCGAAAGTCATGATTGATTAATGCATGAGCGCGCTAAACCCTACGTTACACAGCTCTCGAAAGCCCTCAGCACAGCAGCGCTAACCACAGGATACGACATGATGCGGTCATGCAGGCCGTACTTGGTGATCTCTTCCCGGATGATTCCTCGGCCTGTATTGTGCTCTATCACCCAACCGCCAGCGCCACGCGTTGACCTCGAAGCAGCTTTCTTCTTCTCCAGCTCACCGAAGGTAATTCCACCGGACGTCGAAGCATTGACCGCGTGCCAGAAGACCTGCTCGCTATGCGTCCACGGTATATCGTAGTCGTCCTCCGCGTGTATGATGCTAACGTGGTATTTCGGCCCCTCGCCGGGAAGCCCCTCGCACCAGCGGACGAAATCAGCCAGCTTGTCTTTGCTGGGCCACTTGTTGAGAATGAAGCTGTTCAGGTAGGCCAGCAGCCGCGGAAAGCGGGCGATTGGGTCAAGGATCGGAATGACACCGGCCACTCGGTACGTGGCGGTCAGGAGCTCGACGTCAGCAAAAGGGGCGACGAGCACCATGCCAGAGAACAATATTGGTTCGGGCCTGATGGCCATGTGGTGGGCTAGCGCGACGCTGACAGCCGTACCGATCGATTGAGAAAACAGCACAATGCGCGACGGCGGGATGCCAGCTTCTTTCATGGCCCACTCGGCGAGCGTGATGGCGTCTGTCAGCAGGCCCTCTTCTGAAGGCGAGCCGCTGCTGGACCCGAATCCTCGGTAGTCGATGGCCACAGTATGAATTCTTTTTGGATCGCCGGCCGACATTGCGCGATAACTTGGCGGTCGATATCCGGAGCCGAGCGTGCCAGCTGCGCCATGGAGGTAGAGAACCAGCAATGAGCCTGGGTCGTCTCGAAGGAGCTTGAAGCCCAGTGTTTCCCGGATATCCTCCGCCAAACCGGCAGGCTCGGCGAGTAGCTCCTCCTCATGCTCCTGATAAAGACCTAATGGCAGAATGTGCCATGCATGCAGAGTCTCCCCGTCAGATGTTCGGAGCGTGAAGGGCGTCACCTGATTATGGAGGAAGCCCCATTGCTCAGGGACTGTGACGTCTTGAAACCATGTCAACGTCACGCTGTTCAAGTAGATCACTTGGTTTTGGAAGAAGGGTATCGTCAACACTCCCAGAAAGAGGGCGTATAATCCTGTCGATGCGATGATGGCGTATGCCACCGACTGCAGTAGCCCGGTGCCACTCATCTTGAAGAGTGCAAGATGGTAGGAGCAATTGTTAGAAATGTCATCGGGTTAACAATTATGTTACAGCGGAGGTGGCTGTATTAGTGCGCTTGGCTGACATGTGAAAGAACGCGTGGTAATCACCAACCCTGGCCAAAATCGCGAGGAACCAGGGCCCACACGCGTGACGGTCCCATCGTAGGATCATGGGCTCTCGGAGAAAGCTTTTCCCTTTCGCCGTACTTCCTCTGATTGAACAATATAGACGCTGGATGAAACATCTCACTGCACGTTCAGCTGCAAGTTAAAATTCGGGTCGATCAAGCCTGCGAGGCGCGGTTTACTGTGACGATTGTGTCCAATCATAGTCGCGCAAAATCACCAACAACCAACAGCGTTTCAAAACCTGCGAGATACGCACCAAGCGCGCCTCGCTCTCCAGGTAACACTGCTGAGAGTTGCATTCAGCTTCTCGTTAGAGCATGCGCATTTACACGGGGTTGTCGGATCTCTGATGGTAGTGGCAACAGCACACAATGCCCCGCAAGACCGACATATTAAGCTTGAAGTCCCGCTTGTCGCATTTGGATGTGACAAAATGCCTTGCCATCTACTTTCAATTCTTCATGTTAGCCTAGCATCTACGCCTCGCCATCATGGCACCTAGAAGACAAATCCCCGTATTTCTCTTGTTGTCGTGGGTAGCCTCGTGCTCACTGCTCCACACGATACCAGATCAACCAGCTGAATCAGAGGACATCGTAACAGTGGATATCCTCATAGCGTCCCCAGAAGGCCGAGTAACAGGATGGGTGAATCAGCCAACCCATCGCGGAACTTGGGACATCATCTGGACGTGTTTGGTGACGACGTTTATCTGCACGTATACTCTTCTCTGTCTCAATGTCCCTGCCCCTAAGGACACAGTATACATTGTTTTCCGCCAGCGGGTTATGTGGATGCTCCTCGCAATCATTGGTCCCGAGATCGTCCTGACGTACGCAGCAGGGCAATGGAGCAGAGCAAGACATTCGGTAGAAGCATTCCATAGCTCTGGATATACACAATGGACGATGAGAATGGCTTTCTTCGCAGACATGGGCGGATATGTCCTGGAGGCTAAGGATAGCGACTCGTTCCCACTCAATGCCAAACAGCTCCACTGGCTGGTAGCTAATAAACACATCGACTTTCACGATATCAGAACCGATGACATATGGGACAAGTCGAAGCAAGACCGACTGACCAAGGCCATCACGGCGCTTCAGATCGGCTATTTGGTTTTACAATGCATCGGCCGTGTGGTGCAACATCTTGCCATTACCGCCTTAGAGCTTAACACGTTGGCGATTGTCGTCTGTTCTCTGATGACGGCTTTCGCCTGGCTCCATAAGCCATCTGATGTTCGCACGCCTACTCGAATCGTTTCACGATCGAGCATGATAGACATAACGGGGAACAAGCCTTGGCGAACGACACCATTAGATTTTGTTGATGAGAACGGTCCCGGTTGGGCAATGAATGTGCAGCCATTCATGAAGATGCCTGTTATCCCTAAAGGACGGCCCATCCAGCGCATTCCTAACGACAGGTTCCCGATGAATCCGTACGGTATCCAGGAATATTGCGTCTGCTTCGCTACACTGCTGTTCACAGGCCTGCACGTACTCGGCTGGAACTTCTCGTTCCCGTCACCTGTTGAAACGCTCTTGTGGCGAACATCAAGTTTGATGCTGTTCGTCGTCACCGCGTTGTTCTGGATCTTCGAGACAATGGCCTCGTGGAAGCGACTTGGCCGATGGACTTGGTTGTACTTATGGGTGAAAGATCGGAAGAAGCTTCCGGATTTCGAAAGGGCGAGGGCAGAGAAACTGGGCCAGGAAGAGGCGCGTGAGATGACGACTCTTCCACTGCCATGGGAGTTTTGGACCATCATGCCCATTGCCGTATTGTATGGATTTGCGAGATTGTATCTGATTGTTGAGTCGTTTTTGGAACTGAGGAACGTTGATGGGTCTGCTTTTGTGAATGTCGAGTGGTCAGACTTTTTACCTCATATATAATGACCAATCCATCATGAGATCGTCCAAGTAGCAGTCGGACACCACCGAAGCCAAAATGTCTCAAACTCTCATGTCGGTTTTGTATGACGTTGCCAGATTACATCTGACTGTCGATGGGGTTGGACTTCTTGCCTCATATACAGCAAAGGCCAATCATTATGTCTCAATAATAGCAGACAAAAACCTCCAGAGCAAATATACCGTCTGATGGACGTCGCGTCGGACCTAGCATTGCGGGTCTCGCAGCCTGACGCTCCCTCTCCTAAAGCCGGTTTGTTGGAGTCCCCTTATACGCGACCTCATCGTCCGAAATAATGGATTAATAAAAGTATATGCGCGAACCAACAAGCACCCCTGTTCTACCGGGTTGCGGAAAGCTTCGTCTAACTTACCTCAGCTAGCTCAGGCCCCGCTGGCTCGTTCTCCATTTTCTTCAAGCCACTCAAGTACCACTCCGCAACGCTAAAGATTAACCAATCAACTCCCAAATCCCCGTATCCTATTTTTGAGGTTTTGTTATTTCTGTGAAGCTTCTTCTTAAAAAGGTTTAGTCGATACATCTGACCCTTGCAGCTACTTCTTGATCAAAAGCGCTAGCCACGGCTGCGCCTGCGGCGCAGCCCCAACCTCAAAAATAGGGCCTGGTCTCGATGAGGTAACTGCCAGATATAGGGGACATCAGTTGTGTTGTATTAGATGACTAGTTGCAGGTGCTCTAAAACGCGCACTGTACTTTAATGTAATCTAGCCACGGAACATATATGTTCCGATCAGAGGGAAACTCTCCATATATGGGGTGCTAGCGCACCCCCCTGCTAGCTGACACACCCCCTTAACGCCATGAAGCAATCACGGCGTTAATCGTTACCCTTTACCACTTTCTAGAGCTAGAACTGTCCATTTTACTTTTCCTCCGGCGATTGAATCCTTTTAATCAGTTAATTCCTTATTTAAAATAACTTTTAAATTTTTTTTCCGCTGGTTTAAGGTTTTTGTGATATTTACCAATTTTAGCTGTTTTTTAAAGCGCTTAAAGGTTTTTCGTAACAAGGTTTTAATTAATCCATCAGCTAATACGTCGCCTATAGGCGTATAATTTATTTTGATTAGGTCCTTTTTTGCTGCCTTTCGTAGCCAGTGGTTGTATATATTTACGTATCGTAGCTTTGTCTATAAAAATGCGACGTCGGCGTTGATAAGCCGTATGGTCTGTTGATTGTTGTACCACATATTGTCGGATATAAGGGTTATCAGTGATGTTCCATTACATGACTAGTTGCAGGCGCTTTAGAACGCGTACTGCACTTTAATGTAATCTGTCTACGGAACATATATGGTCCGATTAAAGAGAGCCTTTCCATATCTGGAGTGCTAGCGCACCCCTGCTAACTGATACACCCCCTTAACGCCTCGACGCAGTCACGGTATTAATTATTACCCCTTATTATTCCCTAAAGCCGCAGTTATCCATTTTACCTTTCTTCCGGCGATTAAATCCTTTTAATTAACTTAATTAATTCCTTATTTAAAATAATCTTTTAATTTTGTTTCCGTTAATTTAAGGTTTTTATAATATTTATTAATTTTAATTATTTTTTTAAGTACTTAAAAATTTACGTAATAAAATTTTTATTAATTTATTAATTAATATATCGCCCGTAAGCGTATATTTTACCTTAATTAAAAAAGTTTTTTGCGGTTTTACGAAATTAATAATTATATATATTTATATATCGTAATTTTGTTTATAAAAAAGTAACGTTAACGTTAATAAATTATATAATTTATTAATTATCGTATTATATATTTAAAAATTTTATATCTAAACCGATTTTTAATTTTTTAATTAATCGAAAATATATATAATTTTTTATATAATTTACGTAAAAAATAACAATTCCGTTTCGGTTATGGAAATAATTATTATATTATTTTTCCAAATAACTTTATAATATAAATTTAAATTTCTTTTTCGATCGATCGTATTATCCGTAAAAAAAGCATTATTTTAAATATTTAATAAATTTTTACCTTTAAATTATAACGTTAACGTTTTAGTTTTAATTAGGTACAAAATAATTCGATTAATAATTTTATAATATACGTGTAACGAACCTGTTATATATCCACCTGGAGGTATGAGCAGTATCCGAAATGGGGGTTCTTGATTTGCAGGTAATAATAGCATAATGAATGGGGTGTTCGTTAAAGAGATTTGCGGACTTTTCCCTTAACTAGAAAACGGTATAGTTGCTTTTGGTTAAGAGCTTAGATTGATAGTTAAAGAGCGAAATTAAAAGATGTTATTTATATAAGAAATCGTTTGATATATATACCTTTATTATTTTTTTTAGTTTTTAGAAATTTTTAGAGGTTTTTGGAAATAAACAAAAACGGATAGGGGTGGTTTTTTTTTGTTTCTGGAGATAGATAAAGATAGGCCGAAAGCCGAGATTTAACCGGCGGGGTGGAGGCCTTAGTTGTCCTAATTTGCCTGGTTTTTTTTCTGGGTTTAATAAAATCTTTATGGATGTAATATTATCCTTTTTTTTTAAAAATTTTTTTTTTAAAGATTTTCACAAAATAAGTTTTTTTTTTAATACCGTAATATGTTTTGACCATAATAGATAAACTTTAAAAACGTTCCAAAATTTTAACCGAAAATCGTTACGAATTTATAAAATTAATTTTTTAATTTAGTTTCGAAATTATGCCGTATATACGTTATTTTAAAAAAGGGTTTTTTTATAAGATATTAAAAAACCGGAAAAATTGTTAAAACTGTTTATCGGTTAATATTTAAATTTGTAATAAAAATTATATTTCGTTATTATTTTTTAAAAGTATTCGAATTAAAAAATTCCGAATAAATAAGGAAAAACGTTTAACGGTTTAATAATTATAAAAATTATTTAACCGTATTATTCGGTTAAATCGTTAGTTTAAATGGTTACATTTTAAAGGAATATTATTTATTTAAAAGGGATTTAAAAATATGGATAAATTAAAGGAATAGGAAAGGTTAGATGCGGAAAAAGATCGTTAAGAAAGGAAGCGAACGTAATTTGTTTTAAGGTTTAATATATTAATAAAGGCGTTTACTTTTTTTGATTGGAACGTTTTAGATTTGAATTTGGGTAGGGGGTTATTACCGTTTACGATTTTGGTCGGTTAGGATTTTGTTAGTAAAAATCCTTAATTAGGTTTATTGTATTTATTAAGTACTTAAGTGGTTTTTAAGTATTATTTTTAGGTGGGTAATTTATCCATTTAATTAGGTATTAGATTTTATTTTTAACCATTTTAAAGTTTAATATTTTTTCGATTTCGTATTTGTTATCGTTTTTTTTAATTTCGAAAATTTTTTTAAATAGGGCGTTTTTTGGGGCTGGTTTTAATAAGGAAATATAAAATATAAGGTATATTTTTATAGTTTTAGGTAATAATAGTTTGTAATTAATTTTCGAAATAATTTTTTGATTTTAAATAGGTTAAATTTTTTAAAATTAAGTTTATCGTTAAGTTTTTTTGTTTTAATTTAGGAAAGGTTTATCGTTACGTTTTGTTTTTAACGTAATAAATAAATTTTATTTCCTTTCGTTAAAATTATTTTTTTAATTCTTTTTTTATTATAATATTAGGTTATTTTTTGTTACAAAAATTATAATTTAGTTTATAATCGGGTTTATATTATTTTAAGTTTTATTATTATCGTTTTTGTTTATGGAGTTATGGTAATAATAATTAAAGTTTTACGTATTAATTATTTTAGTCGTTAAGTTACCGCGTTATGTTTATATATAGCTATATAAGGTAATATATTTATATTTTCGTTAATGGATATATTATAAGTTATTTATGCAAATAGTAAAAGTTTAATTTAATTATTTTGCTGGTAATTAATATAATTTTGAAAATATTATTTTAAGATTTAATTTAATCGTTTTATTTAATTTTTTGTTTAAGGGTAATAAGTTATTAAAAATTTAAGTTTAGTACCGATTTGCTTAAAAAAGTTAATACCGAATTTAAATATAAAAAGTTTATTTCGGTTAAAAATAATTTTTTTTAATATTTTGTATTTATTAAGATAATATCGAATAAAAACGTAAATTAATTATTTTGCCGTTATAATTTTTTTAAAAGATAAAAAATATCCATATTTAATAAATTTATTAATAATTATTTATATCGTATTATATTTAATTTTAATAAAAGGGTTTTTTAATATAAGGAAATAAATAATAAAATTTTAGGTTATAATATTTTATATTTTATTAAGTATATTTATAAGTTATAATAAGTTATACGGTTTATAACGGGTTATTTTAGTTTTATTATAAACGTTATAATTTTTAATTACTTATTTAACCGTTTATCGGAATTTTGGGAAATCGTATTTTTTTTAAAATCGTTTAGTAATTTTAAATATTTTTTGGTATTTATATAAAAGATTTTCTTGAAATTTTTTAATAAATTCCTTTTGTTATTAACGGGGGATATAAATTTTGCCGCAAAATAATAATTAGTTTTGATTATTTTTCTTTTATTATTTAATTTTTTTTTTGCTTTTTAAGGTTGTAAAAGTTTTTAAATTAGGTTAATTTTTCTGGAATCGGTTGTTTTAAGGTTATATATAATTGTATTATTTTATCGTTTTTACGATATAATATTTATATATATCGTTTGGAAATTTTTAAGTTATAATTTTTTTTTCGGTTTAAAATATCTGTTTAAATATTTTTTTTACTTTTAATATGGTAAATTTTAAAATTAATTTTAAATAAGAAAATTATTTAATTTTTATAACGTTTATTTAGTTTCTGGATTATTATAAATCGAGTAAGATTTTTATGGTTTAAATAAATGTTAAATAGTTTTTTAGTTCCGTTAAAAAATGGTTTTTATTTTTTAAGGGTTAAAATAATCGTTAATAACTTTTTATTATAAATAGGGTATTTTAATTTTACGTTTTTAAGGGTTTTAAAAAAGTATATTATTAGGTATTATTTTTTATTATTTTTTAGTTATTTTAAAATTATTTTAAGGGTATAATTTAAAGCGTTTATTTTAAGTCGTTTTTTTTGTTATAGTTTGGTAGCTTAATTACCGGGACGTTGATAATTTTATCCTTAATTTTTTAGAAAGTTTTTTTTGCCTTTTTGGGAAGCTTAAATTTTTTTTAATATATTTTTTGGTAATAAGTTTGGTTAAAAGGTTAACAAGTTTACCGTAATTTTGAATTAAGGGTTATACGTAGTTAATAAATCTTAAAAATTAATAGATATTAATGATAATGGTTTTATTTAAGATTAGCCAGTTTTTAATTATTTTTAATTTAAAATTTTGGATTTAAATTTGTTCCGGAATAATAATAAAATTTAAAAAGTTTAGTTTTTAAGTATGTTAAATATTTTTTTAACGTTTATTAATAAGTTAACTTTTTTAAGGGGTTTTAATAATTAAGCGATATATTTTTTATATTTTTTTAAAGTTTTTGAATAAATAAAAATATTATTTAAATAAACAAAAACGAATTTATTTAAAAATTTCCGTAAGATAATAATAAATATATGTTAAAAGTTGGCTGGAATATTAATTAATCTTTATGGTATAACTTTATATTTATAATATTTATAAATAATTTTAAAAGTAATTTTTTTTTAATTATTCGAATTAAGTAATAACCGTTTAATAGGTTTAAAGTTATAAATTATTTTGTTTTGTTAATATTTTTTTATGGTATTTATTAACGTTAAAGGATATCCGTTTTTGATAATAATGTCGTTTAATTATTAATAATTATATATTCGTCGGTATATAAAATTTTTATTTTTGTCGATTTTGATTTTGATATTTTTTATTTTTAATATTATTATAATTAAATACTTTATAAATAATTCGGATTTTTGTATATAACTTTTTTTAAAATTTCGTTAAAAATTTTTTTTTAAAAGGCTTAATTTTTTTAAGGTTTATATAATAAATTTAATAAAGTTTTAGGTAATATTTTTCTTTAATAAGAATTTTGTAATTTTATTAATTATAATTAAATAACTTTTTTTAAATTCGTTTTTTAAATAATTTTTTAAATTATCGATATTTAGGGGGTATTATTATTATAAAGTTAAAAATCCTGGTTTTTTTAATTATGTAATAGATTTTATAAAATTTTTCCTTAAAATTATTTTATAAAAACGTTTATTTTTTCTAATTAATACGTAAATTATTGAAACGAAGTTATGGTATTTCCAGAATAATATTATGTTTTGAAATATTAACGATGTCGAAAATAATCCGTTTTAAATATTTTTATATTTAAATTTTAAATTCCTTTATTTTTCGGAAAATTCGGCCGTTATTATAAGTAAATAAGTTTTTATTTACTATTTTTAGCTTATAGGATTATTATTTATATTTTTAAAGGATCTGGTATTTTTCGGTTATTTTAAGGAAAATAAAGTTTTTTTTTGTTCCGGAATCGATTATAGTATTAAATATTTTATTTCCATGGTAAATTAAAATTTCGATTTAATTCCGTATTTTTTTTTTGCCTTATATAAAGTTTTGTATGTAAGGGTTTTTCGGTACCTTATTTTCGACGGCCTTTATAGTTTTTTAACGGATATATTTTGGGGGTTAAAAGGCGTTTTTATTTACGTACCTTTTTAGCCGTATGCTTGGTATAATAGTCGTTTATATATTTGAATTATTTTTTATTACCGTATTAGTATTTAAAAATAATTATCTTTTTTTAACTTTTTTTTTAGTTTTATATTTTGCGAATTATAAGGTTAGCGGGATAAATTTTCGAAGGGGGTATTTTTATAGCTAGGAAGTTGTGCTTATCGCATGGTATTGGCGCGTAATATAAATATTCTTGCGCTATAGCTTTTTAGCTTTGCTTTAATTTAGGGTATAGGTAATAAAACCTAGGGTAATTTGGCCATTAGGGGGTTTTTATGTATCTGTACTTATTATTTAGTTTTGTAAGCGTTTTTTTGTTATATTTTGGCTAAAAATCGTTATTTTTTTTGGTTTGTTAATGGATAAGGTAATGGGAATTATAGCAAGCGGTAAAATGCAGAAGTTTATAATTATTTGCTGATTTAGAATATATTATATTTTTTGGAAAAATGTAATATTTAAGGGATAATTATTTATAATTATCGAAATTTTTTCGTAATTAACCGTTTTAGTTATGTATTTTATATTTTTAAATATCGAGGGAATAAATATATTTTAGCGTAATAGTTATTTTGGAGTTCGTTTATTTTGGATAATATTTGCAAACTTTGGTTATAATATTTTTGTAAATAGCATAATTTTTATAATTTGGGTTATTTTTTTTAACCTTATTAATCGTAATAATAATAAATTCCTGATTAACGGAAATAACGTTTATTTCCTTTTTATCCTTTTCCTTATTATCTATGTTTCGTTCGGCCGTACGGACCTTTTTTTTGGGTTGGGGAATTTTATCTTTTTGAAAGTTTTTTTGAGGAATCTTTTTTTTGCCGGAAAGTAATATTTATTTTTAAAATGGCCTTTTTTGCTATAATTAAAACATTTAATTTTGGATTTATTTTTTTGGATTTTGTTAAAGAAATATTAATTTTCTTTTGAGATTTATTTTTTATTTTTTTTTATTATCGGGACGTTTATCGTTATTCCGTTTGCTAGTTTCTTTTTTTTTAAGTACCGATTAAAAGTATAGCGGTTTGAGATAATAATTTTATTTATATATTTTTCGAAGGGACTTATTTTAGGTACCTTAAATATTTTATCCTTAACCTAAAGTTTTAGGCCGTTATAATAAGGGAAAAATAACGTATCCTGGGATAATTTGGAAATGGTTACGAAACGGTTAAATTTAATCGTATATTTAATTATTAACGTAATTTGTTAAAGTTTGTATATTTATTTAACCGTATGTTATTATTTATTTACGTTTTTAAACGAAGTTCGTATTCGTTTTTCGAAATTTTTGTAATTGTTAAAAATATAATTGGTAACGTCCAGATAATCGTTAAGGAAGTTTGTTAAATAATTGTTAAAAATGGGTTTAAATTAGTCGAATATTTTTTTTAGTAAATAGTTAAAAGATAGTTATTATTTTTTGGTAATTTTCCGTTAAAGAACTTTTATATTATTTAAGGTAAAGTTTGGCCTTAATTAGGAATTTTTTTATATCCGTAAATTTATTATAGGGTTTGGAAATAATTAGCTTATAACTTTTAATATCAAGTATTTTATGGTAAGTAAAAAAAGGTATAATTTTTTTTTTCGTTTTTAACCGTATAAGGAAAGGGTAAAAGTTCGTAAACGAAAGGTAAGTATTTTAAAAAAAGGTATTAAAGTTTTTGGTTAAAGGGTGGTTTTTAAAAAGGCGGAAACCTTTTTTAATTATCGGGTAAGTTTGGCGTTTTTTTTTTAAAAATCTTACGACTTTTTTAATTACTAGATTTAATTATTAATTAATCGTAAGTTTTTTTTTTCTTTTTTTAGGTTTTATAATAGGGATTTTTTTAACTTTTTTTTTTGGTTGGATTTTTTAGGCTGGATTTCGATAATTTTTTTTATTTCCTTAAGGGTGAGGGTCGGTTGCTATTAAAAAGAAAAAAGTTCCTTTTAACCTTTAACTTTAATTATCTTTGGTAATATATTATCGATTAATTAAAGAATTTTTTTAATAAGGGATAAATTATGTAATTTAATTATTAATTTTTTACTGATTAATAAAAAGGATCGAATATATTATTTATTTATTAAACGTCGTTTTATAATATCGTTTTTATCGAATTTAAAAGAATTTATACCTAATTAAGCTTTAAATTATTCGTTAATTATTAATTAAAGAATTATTAAAATATAACGAACCTGTTATATATTTATTTGGAAATATAAATAATATCCAAAATAAAGGTTTTTAATTTATAAGTAATAATAACATAATAAATAAGGTATTCGTTAAAAAGATTTGCGGACTTTTTCGTTAATTAAAAAACGGTATAGTTACTTTTAGTTAAAAGTTTAAATTAATAGCTAAAGAACGAAATTAAAAGATGTTATTTACATAAAAAATCGTCTGGTATATATACCTTTATTATCTCCCTTGGTTTTTAAAGATTTTTGGAGGTTTTTGGAGATAGATAAAAACGGACAGGGGTGGTTTCCCTTTGTCTCTGGAGATAGATAGAGACAGGCCGAAAGCCGAGATTTAACCGGCGGGGTGGAGGCCTTAGTTGTCCCAACTCGCCTGGCTCTTTCTCTGGGTTTAGTGGAATCCCTATGGATGTAACAATACGTTATTAAAATTTAGGTTAAATTAAATAAATGAAAATACCGTAAAAATTATATTAAATAAGGTATTAATTATTATATATAAAATAAAACCGATTTTCTTTAATATTTATTAACGGAATTTAAATAAATTTGATCAAAATTTGGTAATAATTCGATATCCGTTACCGGTATATTTAAAAAATTATTTAAACTTTTTTTAAGAATTAAGTTAATTAATTAATTAATAACATTAAATTAAAATAATTAAGTTTTTCTATTAAATTTATCTTTAATTATTTTGATATTAAAAATTTTTATGAATTCTTACCCCTTATAAAAGTATACCGTTACTGTATTTATTAAATTAATTAATTAACAAAACTTTAATTTTTTTACGGTAAACCGTAACGAAATTATTTTTAAAAAAATAAAAGTATTTTTTATCGAATAAAATAATAAAATCTATAAAAAACGGCATTAAAATTTAATTTTTTAAATATCTTAATAAAATCTTTTTAGCATAATATAAGTAACTTTTTTAATTTATATAATACCTTTTTAATTAGAATGGTTTTGTTACGTTATAAATAACTTAAAGGTATTTTTATAAATATTTAATAAAATAAATTCGTATTAACGAAAACATTTACGGCATTATATTATTTAAGTTTTAAATCGAATTTAACCGTAATAATAATTAAAATTTAAAATAACTTTTTAATTAAAATAAATACGTATATATTATTATAAAAGTTTTTAAGTTATTAATCGTTTCGTATAACGAAATATATTTATTAACTTTATAAATATATATTTATATATATCTTAAAACTTATTTATTTATAAAGAAATTAATTAACGGTTTTTTAAAATTTCTTTTTTTTATAATTTTATAAATAAGCTTTTTCGTCTTTACGGAATAATTTTTTTAACGAATATATAATTAGCTTTTTATAGCTTTACGGCAGTAATAGTAGGTTACGTTTATGTATCCGATTTTACGACTTAAAAATTATATTATATTTTCTTATATTAAAACTTTTCCGATTAAGGTAATACGTATTTCGGGTAATTATTTTCCTTAAATTTTTGTAATTTACCGGCCGATTATTAATGATATTAATAAAATAAGTTAATTGATTTATATTAAACGCGGCTTTTTATATTTTATAATCGTGCCGATAATAATTTTTTTGATATAAAACGTACGGAAAGCTTACGTTTATAAACCGTAAGATACTTTCGTTTTTTACGGTTATTTTAGATTAAATAAAACGATAAAAGTTTAAGGTTACTTTTATTATTTCCGTTAACGTATTAATTATAATAATTATTAAAGCAGATATTAATAAAGGTAATAAATTAAAGGACGGAAATAGTTTAAATATAATAATCGTATAGGGGTAATTAATTTTATGTAAGTAAGTTTATTTTTTTTCGTACGTTTCGTATATTTGCATTATTTTAAAATAATTCTTTTATTTAACCGGTAGTTAAATTATTCGGTTTAGGTTTTTTTTATATATATATAAGGTAGGTATGGATTTAATTAGGTAATTTTATTTATCGGAATAATTTACGTAATTTGTTTTCCGTATCATAAAAAAAGTTATTTTTAAAATTTTAATATTATTTAAAAAAGTAACTTTTTCGTTAAATTATACGTTTCGAATAATAATAACTTTATTAATTAACGGATTTTAAGTTTCGCAAATATTTGTAAATTAATAACCGATAAGAAAAGTTAATTTATATTATAAGATTTAATTTTTAAAATATTTGTTTTTTTTATGGCAGTAATAATTATAACGTAAGTTATATGACGGCAGCCTTACGATCAAACCGTGAGACTGGTAACCGTCACATAGAGCTGACAGCTGCCACCAGGTTAACCACCTGCTACATAGAGAATGGGGACATTTATAGATCTTTACGTATTTTATGGCTTTACGTTTTTTTCCTTCTTTTTTTTTCTTTAGCTTAAAATTTTCGTTTATAATGTTAATAAATTAATTACCATATTATATTAATGCTAACCGTAACATTATTTTAAATTTCTTTTTTTCCTTACTAATTTAATAATTAATAAATAAGGTATTATATTTTTTTTACGTCAAGACGTTACGACGAAAAATAACGCGTCCTAAACCCGACCTAAAATTAAAACTTAGATTAATTAGTATCAAATCTAAATATTTATTAAAAAAATTACCTATTAATTAATCGACGTTTAAAACGATTTAAATTAATTAAAAATAAAATCGAAAGTATAAAAAACGATAAATATCTTAAAAAAACGGTAAAAAACGACGTACCGAAAAACGAAACCGAACTTTTAAAAATAAAATGTTTATTAAACTAAAACTTAAATTATAATTATTTAAAAACCGATTCCGATAAATAATTAATTAACGAAATAACTAACGATAATTAAAACGTTTAAAAAAAACTTTAAAAATTTCGCGACGAAATCGTTTATTTTTAAGCCGTATAAAGTTATTATTTTTTATTTTTTCGGATATTATTAATTATTTTTACCGGAAAAGCATAATTAATAACGTTTTCGGTAATATTAATAAGTTTCGCCTTACCGGTATAACGGTATAACTTATTTTTTATAAATTTATAAAAAATAATAATACGAATTTTAATTATAACCGAAAAAAAAATTTATATTAACGACTTAATTAAATTTAACGATAATAAAATTAAATTTAATATTTAAATCCGTAAAACTATAAATAAGTTCGAAATAAACGAATTAATTTTCCAGAACGAAAAGATTTATATAATTTACTTAATGAACTTTTTTTAAAAAAAGGCCAAATAAATAATTAAAATTTATTATTAATTAATTATACGATTTTTTTTTACGTAACCGAAAGAATCCAGATATTAAAATTATCGTATTATAATTTAAATAAAGTTTTTACGGTTAAATAAATTTTTCGTACCTTTTTTTTTAAGTCCGGTAAAAATTAAAATATTTACGATTTTATTTTTAAATTTAACGTTTTTATTTAAAAGGTTAAAAGTGCCGAAGATAATTAAAAATAAGGTTTATAAAAATATATTTCCTTAAATTTTAACGTTATTTACGAAAAGTTTTATAATTACGTCGTTATAACCGTTTATAATAATTAATTTATTTATAAAAAACGTTAATAAAAACCTAAGCTTTAATTATATAACTTTAATAATAAAAAACCGAAAAATAAAAAACTTTATTTAAATAATAATTTTAATAAATTAAAAATTTCGGATAATACCGGTAAGCTTTTATCGGAGATCGAAAAAAAAGTTTATTAAGAAACTGGTATGTATTTTAATTATAACAAAACGGAATATGAAGTTAATAATTACCTTAATAAAAAAAATCGTTACGGTAAAAACAATAAAAAATTCGTTTAATTTTAATAAATCGGAAAAAAAAAATCGTTAAAAATTTTTTTAATAATTTTTTTATATTAATAATAACGGAAATAAATAACCTTAAAAAAATAAAGTTTTTATTAAAATTACGTAAATTTAAGTAAATAAAATTAATTTACGTATTATTACTTTTTATAATACCGGAACATAAATCCGATTTTTTATTAATTTCTTTTTTGTTAAATAAACGAAAAAGTAATTATAAATTTATATTATCCGGTGAAAAAAATTAATTTAATTATTAAATTACTGGAAATAATTTACCGGTTAAATAAAAACTTAAATAATTATAATATTCGAAATTAACGGCTAATATTTTTTTGATTAAATTTTTTAAATTATAAATACCGGATATAATATTTTTATCGGTTTTAATTAAATAAAAACGTACGGTTTATTATTAAATTATAAAAATAAAAATATTATGTAATTTAACTATTTTTTAATTTTAGTTAAATTTTTACCGGTAATTAAATTTTTAGCCCGATATTTATTAAATGCGTACGTTAACTTTAAAAGTTAAAAAAACGTTAACTGCCGTAACCGTATTATAAAAAAAGCCGATAAATAATACCAGATTTTCCGACGCTTATAAAAAAAACCCGAAAATAATTCCATTTTAATACCCGTATTTATTATTTCGTATATTAAATCGATTATTTGTATTATAAAGATTGCTTAAAATAACGTAATTATTATTTCGTTAACAAATAAATTAAAAACCGATTTCCGTACGGAACGATAAATTAAATTTCCGTTACTTTAAAAATTTATTCTTTTTAAAAATAAAAAGTTAAATATTATAATATTAACCGTTTTATAAAAATAAAAAATATATAACGGTTAAAAAATCCCTTTTCTCGAAAATAAGGATTTAAAATACGTAAAACGAATCCGGAAACTTTTACCAAAATCTTTCTTTATTTGGAAGATTTTTTCGAAAAAAAAATTTAATATTTTTTTAAATTTCCGGCCCGGTTATAACGTAATTTTGGAATTCGACCGGCCGATATCCGCCTTAAAATTTTTAATTTACCGGATACCCGTTTAATATTTTCCGTTAAAAAAATAATAAATAAATTATTAAAAATGAATTTTATCGAATTATATATATAAAAAAATATCCTTTTAATTTTATTTACCTTAAAGTTATAGTCGTCGGAACGTTAATTTTGTATTAATTATTATTAAAAAAATTAATATTTAAAAAATTATTTTATTTTAATTTTTTCGTTTAATAATATTATATTTAATTATCGAAATATTAAACGTTTTATAAATTTCGTATCGTTATTAAATCGGAATATTTAATAATATTTAAAATTTATTAAAAAACGTTTTAATAAAAAATATTTTTATTTAAATTTAAAATAAATTTTATTTCATAATAATCGTTTATTAATACTTAATTGTATGCAAGGTTGATATAAGTTCAAGCCTTATTTTCCAGGCTGAGCCAAATATACAGAAAATTATTACATATATAATCCATACGATAGATATTATACCCAGTATCTTCGAATACGATAACTGATTAATAGTCTTTACGGTTAAGATAGATTGTATACCTTAGTCCTATAGAACCTTATTCTGAAGCAGAACCTTACTTTGAAGCAGACTGATGCGTGGTTGCCGATAAGCTTCGACTTTAATGAACCTTATGCCAGCTGGCTGCAGTAAACCTTAAAAATAAACCTTAAGGATAAACCTTAAGAATAAACCTTAAAGATAAACCTTAAAGATAAACCTTAAAAATAAACCTTAAAGATAAACCTTAAGAATAAACCTTAAGAATAAACTTTAACGATAAACCTTAAGGGTAAACCTCAAATACGCATAAAAGGCTATACAAGCCCTCGCCAGTCTTACGGCTTAATTATTCCCATAGCTTCTCGAGTTACCTTTATCAAAATAGCTAAATATGCCGTATTATTCCAACTATACCATACCGGTAATCCGTAACGAAAAGATTTACCAAAAAATCGTCCTATTCATAATCCAAAGTCTTTATAAAGTTACTGGACGGACCAAAACGATCGAAAGTACCGTCGATTTAAAAAACCTATCCCAAAAAACCGAATTTGGTTTTTAATTTTCGGATACGATTTAATTTACGAAATAACGGTAATCGATTTTTAATAATACTTATGCCGAAAAAAATAGGTATTATGAAAACATTATTAAGAAAACTAGAAAATAATAATAATAACGGGTTTAAAAATTTCGAAGTTTAGATTTTAAAATAATACAAAAAGGATTACGAACGATAGTTTGCCCGGCTGTTCCGGATTGCGAAAAACCTCCAGAATTCCGATAATAATCGACGTAGATAAAAGCTGGCTCTGCGAAAAGGATGGGGTAAAGCATAGGAATTAAGGTAGCAATTTATTATTTTATCCAATTATTTATACGGTTACGTTTCCTTAAGGGAGAAATACTTAATTATATAAACTTTTCGATTATTACGTAAACGTTTATATTAATAACGTTTTAATTTATTCCGGTTTTAAAAAAAATATTAAAAATATTACGAAAAAAGTATTTATTAATTATATAAGGTTAATTTTTAAGGAAATATTTAAAAGTTCCGGTTTAATATTAAAAAAAGAAATTTATTTCGGTATTATTATAAAAGTTAATATAAATATTTTTATTAATTTAATTAAAATTAAAACGATTTAAAAATAAAAATTCGAAAATTTTAATAATTATATCGTAATTTATTTATTTATAAAATTTTATAATTACGTATAAATATTTTATTATTATAAAAACTGTATAATTAAATTATTAAATCGTTTATTAAAAAAAATTTTTTTATAATAAAGTTTAAATAAAACGATTCGTTTATAAAATTTTAATATTAATTTTTTTTTCGATTTAATTAATTAATAAAGATAAAAATAAACGTATTTTATAATACGATTAAAAGTATTATTTGGTAATAATAAAACGATAATAAATAAAAATTAATAAAATATTTTTCGAAAATTATAACTTTAATAAAAAAAACGTATTTTATTTAAAACTGAAAGTTATTTATTATAATCCAAATTTTCGATTATTATTTTTTTAAATTTTAAAAATAAAAAATTTTTATTATAATTAATTATTAAATTTTATTAGATTTTATAAATAAATACGTTTTTTTTACGCGTTAAATCCGATAAACCGATTTTTTATTTAATTTTGATATTATTTTTTAATATCGATTTAATAAAAAAATATCGTTACAGATATTTTATTATAAAAAACAGTTAATTTATTTACCGTTAAAGTTTAAAAAAAAGGAAAAAAATTAAGTTTTAATTTTATTAAAACGATTAAATTTTTTTTTTATTATTATTAACGAAATACCGATTAAGGTTTAAATTAAAAATATTTTATAAAATACCGATTTAATCGATTTTATTCGTCGTAAAAATAAAATATAAAATTTAAGTAAAAAAAATAATAAATTAATAATACCCGAAAAAATAATTAACGGCCGTATTTTTTTCCGTACCGTATTTATCTGTAAAATTTACGTATTTAAAATATTTACGTATTTTAATTAAAATAAAATAATTAAAATATTAATACGGAAATATATTTAATTTCGCTTAAGTAAAATATCCGATAATGTATCCGGAATTATTACGATTACTATCGGAATAAAACGTTTCGAAATAAAACTGTAAATTTTTTTTATTTTTTATTTTATTTTAAATAATATTTAAGATTACGTTATTATCGACGGAAAAAATATGCCGAAAAATCGTTACGGTTATAATTATATATAAACGTTTATTAATAAATTTAATAAAATTATAATAATTTTATTAAATAAAAAAACGGATATTATCGAAATTTTAATTAATTAATATTATTAATATTTATATCGTTTTTTAAAAATATCCGTTATTTAAATTAATAATAACGTAAAATTATTTAATTTTTAATTTTTAATTAAATTAAATAAATTTACCGGTATAAAATATTATTATAATAACGTATTATATTTATAAATTTAAAAAATTATTAAATTTATAAATTAAAAATTAAATTAATATTTACGTTTTTATATTAATAAATATTAAAATAATTAAAACGTATATATATTAATATTAAATTTTATATATAATTTATTATAATATTTATCGATTAATATAATTCCGTTAAAAATTTATTATTATTAAATTTAAATATTAAAAAAATAAAAATTAAGTTAATTTAACGGATATTAATAATTATTAAACGAATTAAAAACGTTTAAATATTTACGAAAAAAACCGTATTAAAAATATAAAAACGTTAAACGGTATAAATTAATAAAAAAACGTTATTTAACCGATTTTAAAATTAACGATAAAATTCTTTTCCGTTAAAAAAATTTTACGATATAAATATTAATTAATTATTTAAATTTATAATAAATAAAATTGTTTAAAATTTAAAGAAAAACGTAAATATAATTTTATTTTTAATTAATTACCGAATTATAAAATAATTAATTTATTTTATACCGACCGGTTACATAAGGCCGATAATAATTTATTACTTTAATAAATTTAAATATTATTATTATTTAAAAAGATTAACGGTAAATTAAAATTCGAAATAAAATAAATCGAATAATTAAAATTTAACGGATATTATAAAAAATTATAATATTAAGTTAAATAAAAAAATTACGATTTCGACGAAATATAATATTTTGTAATTAATTTTAAAAATAATTTAATCGTAATAAAACGGTTTTATACGGAATATTTTAAAATATTTAAATTACCAGTCCGTTTATAAAAATAAATTCGCGTTACGGTTACCGATAAAATTAACGAAAATTATTTCGATAATAATAAGGCCGCGAAAATAAAAATTAAACTAATACGAAAAAAACGGTACCTATAATTAATAAAAATTCGTATATGTTTTTAAATCGTATATAAATTTTAAAAAAAGGGTAATATAACGGTAACCTTACGATTAAACCGTAAGATTAATAACCGTTATATGGAGCTGATAATTACTACCAGGCTAGCTACCTGTTATATGGAAAATGGGGACATTTGTAAATCTTTACGTACTTTACGGTTTTACGTTTTTTTCTTTTTTTTTTCCAGCTTAAAATCTTCGTTCATAGCGCCAATAAACTAGCTACCATGCTATATCAATGCTGGCTGTAACAAGTTATATAGCCGTATATTTATAGGTAAATTTATTAAGGTTTCCGATTAAATATTATAACGCCGTTTTTATATATTAAGTAAATATAATAAACTTTATATAAGTTTTATTAAAAGAAACGTATTTAAGGATATAATTATATAAATATATTATTATTTTAAGGATATTGTTAGCATATAAGTGGTAGCTAAAGGAATTAGGTGTAAGGGGTGCCTAGGGTAACGGAGGGGTGAACGTGACAGCCCTACCACCTGTATGTATATAGCCCAGACCTAGCTACTTACTTACCTCAGCTAGCTTAGGCCTTGCTGGCTCGTTTCTTTTTAATGTACTGTTGTATTACGTTAAAAATTAACCAATCAAATCCTAAATCCCCGTAACGAGCTAACGAGGCCTGAATTTAGGTTATGTAAATAAGGGTTTCGTTTAATACCTTATTATTAAAATTATCGATTTTTTTTCCATTTTTAAAAAAAATTATTTTATAACCGATTTATGTCCGATAAATATAGAATTTTATATATACGTTAAATATAAGTTAATATATATATAATAATTTTTTTAATTTTTTTAAATAATAATTATAATTAATATAACCAAATTTAAGTTTAGGAAATAGGTAACCGTAATAGTTTTATGCTTACGATAATATAATTGCCGGTTATATTATCGTATATCGGATTTTTTAAATATATTTTATATAAAAAAAAATCCGTATATTAATTTTTTCGGCCGTACGGGTTATAATTATTATATCGTAATTTTAAAAAAATTCCGGATTTAATTAAAGAAAATTTTTTTTTTTACGACGTAATAATTATAAATTATAATATTTTATTATAAATTTTGTAAAAATAATTTAATATAATAAAAATTTATTTAATTATTTTTTTTAATCGTACGGATTATAATTATTATATCGTAATTATAAAAATATTATAATTAAAAAAAATATATTAAACGAAAATTTTAATTTAAATTTTTAATATTTTTATTAAATTAATTCCGATTAAAAATTAATATATATAAATAAAAAATTTTTTTAAAATTATATATAATAATTTTTATTATTATTATATTTATTAATTTTTAAAATAAATTTTAAAAAATTTATATAAAACCGTATTAAACGTAATCGAAAAATTATAACTTAATATTAAGCCTTATTTTTAAAATTTATAATTTTTATAAATTTTTTATGGGTTTTTTATGGGTCGGTATTTAAAGTTACAGCTCTTAAAAAGCTCTAGCCACAGCTGCGCCTGCGGCACAGCCACAACCTCAAAAATAGGGCCTGATTTTAATAAGGTAACTACTCACACACCTTCCCCACAACAACATCAATAAGAACAACAGCGGTATCCCGAATTGCAACGCGTTTCTTTACATGGTAGCATCTCCGGGCCCGTCTCTTGGCAATTTGACCGTCAATTGACATCCAGAAACACCCATTTTGTACGCAATTCGAGGTACCGCCTGGGAGGGCGCGAGCGCCAAAAGGGCTCGTCGCCCTGCCACCAGCTGCCGTGACGCCAGCGGCTTGATTCGAGAAAGCAACTGAAGGCCCGTGGAAGCTCGCCGTCGCACCGCGAGGGCTGAGGGCATACGGAAGGTGCAAAGGAAGGAAAGGACCAGGCTCGGCGCAAGAGGGCGTGTGATAGCAACGACAACTGGTAGTCCCGGCCTTGAGAGAGAAAAGGCGTTACGGGTACCCTCGAATCGCTTCTGAAGGGAAGAAGCGTCTGCAGAACGCAGCGGATCACGTCGAATACTGAGCTGAGGGCTCGTCGGCGGGATTGACGTCCGAAAGGACTGCCTGGGAAGGGCAACGGAGGCCGTAAGGATCGGCATAAATCCCTATCGGAGGGTAACGGAGGCCGTAAGGATCGGCATAAATCCCTATCGGAGGGTAACGGAGGCCGTAAGGATCGGCACAAGTCCCTATTGGAGGGTAACGGAGGCCGAAGAAATCGGCACAAGTCCTTACGGCAGGGCAAAGAAAGTCTGACCACCACGACGGTTAGCAACGAGAAAAAAGACCACCGAGAAGTTAACGAAGTCATCAAGAAAGTTACCGCCGCCGAAGGGCCGAAGCACAAGTTACATATACGGAGGACACCACGGTTCAGAACGTATGAGGGCGTTATGATGGAATTTTGGACGGAAGCCTGAAGGCTTGAGGGCGCCGGCAAGGTCTGAATAACCTTAACGGCAGTGCAAAAATCCCTTTAGCCATGAGGGCGTGTTAGCATATAAGTGGTGGCTAAAGGAATTAGGTGTAAGGGGTGCCTAGGGCAACGGAGGGGTGGACGTGACAGCCCCACCACCTGTATGTATATAGCCCAGACCTAGCTACTCACACACCTTCCCCACAACAACATCAATGAGAACAACAGCGGTATCCCGAATTGCAACGCGTTTCCTCACAGATATATATAATTAGAAACGGAAAATAATTTAACGTTATTTCGTATCGTAATCTTTTTTTTTTGATTATACCTTTTAAGCGCTTTATACCCCCGTTCTAGGCTTATATATGCGGTATTAAAGGTTTAAAGTTGATATTAAAAAAAAGTAAGTAAAGTATATTTCGAAATTAATAATTTTTAAAATTTCGTTATCGTATTCGAACGATTACGGATAGATTTTATCTTAATTCTTTAAAATTCTTAGAAAGTATTAAATTACCGGAATTAATATATTTTACTTTCGATTTTTAAGGTAAATATTTTAAATAAAGTTTAAATATTTATTAATTATAAATATAATGTATTTATATCCTTTAGGGTTTTTTTCGAGATTTATAAAATCGATGATAATTCGTTATTTTAATCGGAACGATTTTTTTATAGCTTTCGGCATATTTTCCTTTTAATTTTCCTTTTATTATATATTTGGTATTCGATTATTATAAAACTTTTTAAATAAAATATTTTTATATAGGACTATAATTAAGTAATTATTTCAGGCCTTAAATATCCTAATTTTAGGTATTATATCGTACCGTTACCGGCTTACGGTAGTTTTGTTATATATAAATTAATATTTCGTTTAAAAGCCGTAAGGGTTATATAAGTAATTATTATATTAATATTTTCGATAACGAACTAATTAAATTTATTTATTAATATAATAATTATTAAATTAACTTTATCTCTAATAAAATTAATATTTTTCCGGTCATCTTATTAATACCGTTTTTATCGAAAGTATTAAAAGAATATTAAATTATCTATAAAATCCTTATAATAAGTTACGTTATATAAACGTATCGTTTTCAGGTTTATAAGGTTTTGGAATAAAACGTTTATTTAGGCGTATTTATTAATCGGAACGAAGTTTTTTTTTACCTACATTCCGTTGCTTTAAATCGTCGTTTTATAATTTAGGAACTTATTAATAGAGTTAAAAATATATATCGTAAATTTTAAATTTAAAATAAATAAATTCCTTAAAAGATAAAATATAATATTTATTACGTTACGTTAATTAGAAATTAAAAAATACGTTAAAATTCGTTTTATCTCTTTTAGGAATTAATTTATTTTTTAAGTAATTAATTTTTTTATAATTTTTAATAAACGGTTAATTTTGTCCTTCAAAAATAATCGGAAATAATCCGGTTTTAAATTAATATTAAATTTTTTTATTAGGTTTAAATTTTGTTAAAGTTTTATTATGAAACGCGTAATAATATTAAGGTAATTTATGCCTAAGATTTAGGTACGTTTAATTTTTAGCATTTCCGTTTGTTATTATTATTCTTTCGGTCCGTTTGGAATTTTTTACGATTATTTCATTTCGGCCTTTTCCTAAATGTCTTATTACGTAACTAATTATTAATATCTTTAATTTTTTCTTAATTAAAATTATCCTAACCGGAAAAGTTTATTAAAGTTTTATAAAAAGTTAAGAACGTTATTTTAATCTTTTTTATTAATTATTATAAATTTGTTATAGTTTAATAATTTGAAAAATTAACCCTAACTTCCAGATAAATAATTTTTTTTCGATCTTACCCCGTTTAAAAAATATAAATAAATTCGATTAATTGGATATAATTAATATTATTATCATATATAATTAATTCGTCCAAATAATTGATATAATCGTTTCGAAAATTCCGTAACGTTAGCTTTAAGCCATAATTTCCTGCTATTTCGTTATTTATTTATTAAGTTTTTTTAATACCTTTCGGAACCTATTTTAATCGTTTTTTATATTTACGTTTAATATTTATAAGTAATTAATTATTTAAACTTTTTTAGCTTTTTATAATTTAACGTACTAACTTTTAAAATCGTAATTTAAGCTTAAAGAAGTTTATTTAATCGATAGGAAATATTATCCGAAAACTTATTTTATAAATTCGTTAAAAATATTTCAGAAAATTTTATATTTTTAATTTAAATAAATATAAATCGTAAAATTCTGGTTATAAGTTTATTTGCTTTCGGTTATTATTTTAAGGGTATTTATCGGATGGCCCGTTCGATTAACTTTTTCGATTTGCATAATTCTTTCAAAGAATAAATTAACTTTTTACGTCAACTAGCAAAATTATTTTTTTAAATAAGAAATTATATCAGACGGCGTAAGTTTAATAAGTTATAAAAGGTTTTGATTAAAGTTAATATATTTTTATAAATTATATGCTTTAGTTTTAGTTTTAAGTTCGTTTTTAAATTTGTTTCAGTTTTTAGGACCATTATAAATAACTGCGGATATTATCGGTATAATTATTATTATGGCTAATAAAGGATATAAATAATTACTACTAATATATAACTTATATCGTTTTAGCAACAATTAATTAGTTAATAATAACGCGAATTAAGCGAATAAAATTCTTAATTATCGGATATAGGGGTTATTAGTAATGTTATATTATATGACTAGTTATAGGCGCTTTAGAACGCGCACTGTACTTTAATATAATCTGTCCACGGAACATATATAGTCCGATCAGAGGGAGCCTTTCCGTATATGGAGTGCTAGCGCACCCCTGCTAGCTGACACATATTTAATGGTCCTATATCTAGACCGACTTTCAGTTTTTTAATTAGTCGAAAGCTGAATAAGATTTTTTTAATAGCCTGCATAAGGGATAATAATTTCGCTTCGGTTATAAAAGTAATTACTATATTTTGCTTATTTGTCCGTTATTTTATTACTTTTCCGAATAGCTTTATAACGTAAGTTTAGGAATTTTTTTGGTTGATCGTATTGTTCGCGAAAAAAGTATTATTTTAAGTATTTATTAAATCCTTACTACCGAATTATAATGCGAACGTTTTGGTTTTAATTAAGTATAATATAACTTAATCGGTAATTGTATAATATACGTTGTTAAAATTTATGTTAAATCGTGCAAATCGGGATATTATAAAGGATATATCGGGTCGCGTATTAATTATAACGTATAAAATGGAACCGATTTTTTTTAGTATTTATTAACAAAGCTTAAATGGGCCAGATCAGAATTTGGCAGTAATTTAACGTTAGTTATTAACGTTTTTAAAAGGTTATTC